>VMBQ01004046.1:0-63496 GCA_007657795.1 Dreissena rostriformis
CTGACAAAAGTCGAAAACAGCGACTGATAAATTTGGACGCAAAAAGGAAATATACCTAACACAATGCAAAATTAGTTAATTCCATTTTTTTTAAATTGAGAGGGTATCTCGATACAAAGTAAATATGTTGTACTGGAATTGCGATGTTATTTTTTCTTTCCAGTCGTCTGTTTTGACGCAAAACTTTCTCTTGAGAAGTTCTCCTACACGTTTTAATATATAGCATTCAAACGTATATTATNTATGTAACGGCCTTCTGAAAAGTTTCATTACAGCTCCACCCCGGGGTTAAAGCTTTATATACCCAAATGGTCATATAATGTATATACACGTTAATAGAAAAATAACTTTCCAAAATATTTTTTCTCTGAAACCACGAGGTCAAAGATTTAAATTGCTTGTATGTAAAATAGTATTATGCTTCTCTCCGAAATGTGTTTGTATCATTTTCCTTGGGTCCTAACTTTTCATACACAAGGGTACAAATGTTAATTGATACAAATCGCTTCATATTGCTACATGCAGCGTTCGGGAATATTTGTAACAACAATGACACGTTCTTGTTTTGTCTGTTTTTTAATAGTAAATGTTATAAAATTAATTGCATTTTTACCAATTGGAATAAAACTATCTAAGGGTTTCATCGGTAAGTGCCCAAATGGTCCTCTTGTAGAATTCCTTTGTTAACCGAATGTCAGTTGTTTTATGATGTGATAGTTAATGTTCACAGCTTGTTCACATTGAGTAGATTGATACACTTGATTTGACATCAATATCATCTACGAATATATAAAGCTATAAGATTTTAATGAGAATATATACATCATTGTATGGTCCATTACTGTCTTATAGCACAAATATTGACAGACAGACAGACGTACAGACAGACAGACGTACATACATACAGACAGACAGACAGACAGACAGACAGACAGACAGACAGACAGACAGACAGACAGACAGACAGAAAGAAAGAAAGAAAGATAGAAAGAAAGACAGACAGACAGACAGACAGACACACACACACACAGACACACAGACAGACCGACAGACAGACCGACAGACAGACAATTTGACTTGCAAAATGTACATCGTCAACATTACATGTGGTTGGTATTGATATATGTCAACATGTATATGCGCAGAAAACAATTGTCAACAAAAATGAATATGTACAGAACAAATGTATATTGAAGTACAGAGGATGAACAATTGGTAAATTACTTGATACGATTTAACAAATTCGATCTGAAACGCAACGATTCCTTAACAAATTAACACATGTTTTTTTTAAGTTCAGACCTATTAGTTGATTGTAGCAATTGTACATNAACATGAATATGTACAGAACAAATGTATATTGAAGTACAGAGGAAGAACAATTGGTAAATTACTTGATACGATTTTAAAAATTCGATCTGAAACTCAACGATTCCTTAACAAATTAACACATGTTTTATAAGTTCAGACCTATTGGTTGATTGTAGCAATGGTACATATTTAATAACAGATGGATTATTATAGTAATATTTGTTTATGTATTTCTTTTTTATATCAACAAATGTTGAACAAATACATACAAAATGAAATTCGTCCTCAATATCTGTGGCATTGCAACAAAGACAATATCTTTCTTGTCTAGCAATATTGTTTCCATTATATCCACCAGTCTGTATACACAGGGGGTGAACAGATAATCTTAATCGGCATTATTGAAATCTTACACTTTTCGGAACTTAGTCAAGGTAAATCCCATATTCAAGATTTGACTTAAATTTTCTATAAATGTCTTACATGGAACTATCTTATAGTGTATAGTACCAATTTTGTTTATATGAATCTATTATTTTGGATTTGAGAAAAGGGTTTAAATATGTTAACGTTTATAGCGTGAACGCTTTAACAGACATAACTGAACCCGTAATAAGTCAATAATTTCTTGATGTTATAAATCCAATGTCGGCAGCCTCTGGCGTAATCTGAAACTCCAATATTGTATACAAATTTGAGAACTATGTTATCCGAGGCTGCTATTTTTAACCAATATTGTACGATTCGTATGTATCTCTGTAAAAAGAGAGGATATCTTCTTAACTCACCATTAACACATGCATTCCAGGTATTAGTTTTAACTCTATCCTCTTACAGAACTTAAGATGTTTCCATTCTAATTCCTTAGATTTCGTAAAACCCCAAACTTCTGCCGACTAACCTAAAATAGACCCAACGAATGCATCAAATAGCTGACAAAGAATGTTTGTTTTAAATCAAAATCTTGACATTTACAAAATAATGTATTCCGTGCTTCAAGAGCTTTGCCAATTAAATGTTCTTGATTTAAATTAAAAGTACCCGTATAATTTAATACAACACCTAAATAATTAAAATCAGCTACAGTTTCTATAGCATGGCCATTGTATGTCCACTTTTTATTTGGCAATAATCCACCCCCTTTTCGAAAAAAAACATTATCTTTGTATTATGAGAATTAACTTTCAGTCCCCAGGTATTACAATAAGTATATAAATTGTCAAAATGGTTCTGGATTACTTCTGGTGATATAGCCATAATGGCCAGGTCGCCTGCAAAAAGTAATAAAATTAAAACAATGTCATCTGGACATTGTTATAATACTCATCTCAATCAAGGCAAAGGTATCCTTAACAACTTGTGTTTGTTTCCCAATATAAATCTGTGCTGCGTATGCCGCAATACCACGATTTACTGCCTACGTAATATTTATAAGAATGTAAATATAATTTGGTCTATGAAAGGTGTGGTATTATCCAGTGTTCGTATTAATACTGTAAAACAAATGTTGATATCATGTCTAAAATTAAAGGGAACCCTAAGGATAGCATGGCTGTTGCCAAGATGATTAAAGGAATTGTTTGCGCATATAGAGTGATGAACGTTAGCCAATGTTTTCGCATTTCACACTGAACTATGCGTGTACATACAAATATCATATCCTGAAGTTCAGACACTCTGAAAACCCTTCTTGTAACCTGAACTATACACCATAGGTTATCAATAATGTGAATAACGTTATCAATTTAAAAAAGTACTTGCCGCCCACAATGGCAGTGATGACACTTAAAGTGAGATTGCACGATTTTTTCAAATATTTATGAATTTATATAAAATGTGTAAGAAACTTATTATACATATATTTCAATATAAATTAAAATAAAAGTTAAGCAGAACATGTGTCGAAAAATGCTAAATAAGCCAGATATTTAATTCTGAAATCGAAAATGTCTGTACAGTCGAATTCGCTAGCATGTATATCATGCGTGTACGATGTGAATCTAAATTAAGTTTAAGTGAAGATTCGTTCATACGAATTGTGTTTCCTAATTATAACTATTCATACGACACGCGAACATTAACTCCGATCCTAATAAAAAGACAAATGCTTCGGTTATTGTAGGAAAATATGTACGAAATATCTTCGTCACAATCGGCTCGGGGCGCAAATTTGTCTTTGCTACATTTTACGGAATTCGTCTTCAATGTATAATTTTCTTGCCTATTTTGTGTTATTGTATCATATGTTCATCAATATATTACAATTTAACACATATTAAAATCGAATAATCTCCCTTTAAACTTACCACAAAAGAGCTAAATCTCAAAACAAAAAAAAGTATTTGCCGCCCACAACGACAGAGAGGACATTTAAACTTACAGCGGTGATTCAACGCGCTGATCACAGCATTCGCGGTGTATAGAGGCGTAGTACGATATTCGTAGGTTAATGCGTACATGTTCAGAGTACGTTGTATTTGTTTTATTTGCATTGTGCGCTGATAGCAGGCGTTTTGTTTTTTCGGCGTAGGCGTGTAACTCAAGTTTGGACCTATATTAATATCAACAGAAATATTAAGCAAACTTTCCGCCAGTAGGCCAAAATAAAAAAAATTCTTATTCGCATTGGCTGATTTGAAAATTATTGGCATTCAGTATTGCGTTTTTTAACGATGTGCGACGTATTTGCATAAGCAAAAATAGCTTATATTAAGAAATAAATAACCACAACTGCCGCAAATACTCTTAATTGATTTGGGTGTGACGAAATCACACAAATAAACAATCCCCGAATAAATCAGCACAATTCTCTTTGATGTAATTCATTTCACAATTTACCTTTCACCAATAAAAACCACCTTTAGCGCGATATATCTTATTACAGCGTAGCTGTCCAATCCAGCTTTTGACAAGAAAACAGAGTCAGATAATTGTCTGCATGTACAAAGCAGCAACATCTGCTGCATACAGAAAACACATCTGCAAGAGAGGAAGCCTTTCAAGAACAGGGGGTACCTGGTGTTTAGAAGCGATCGTCAAGGAATGAAGAAGGTCGGAGTGATGAACCTGGTCAGAAAGAAATTGAACTTCAGCCAAAAGAAAGAACTCCACGAAGGAGGAAGAGTATATCCACAACAAGAAAGAGACATGACCGACAAAGACAACAACGCAGATGAAGCCATGACAAAACAAATAACACTACAAGAAATGGAGAAGGCTTTCAAACAACCGAAGAAAAACAATCATCCAGGCCCTGATAACGAAATGAGCCAATACCTCTGCATTACAGCGTTCCTGAAATTATTAAACATCATCAGTGTCAACTGGTTGGGAGGGCAGGTACCTAAGTGGTGTCAGACGGCCAGGATGATTTTTGTCCTGAAAAGCGAAACACATGTCGAAACTTCTAAGCTACCCCAGTTTTCGTTTCAGAAAATGGCCACTCCCCACTGTAATAAATATAAATATAATCATTCCTTTCATGCGTTGTACGGTCTTGAAATGTCGTATGCAATGAAGAACATACTATTCTAATTTGTTACTTCTGTTTTAATTATGTCAATCACGAAAATATCAAAATTTTAATTTGATTTATTTCATGTTTTCGCCAATACATAGTCTCTCTAATTTTAAATCATCGTCAAAATAAAATGCATTCAATATTCATTACACAATATAAAATATTCCTTGTTGATGAGAGGGTTAAGCTGTCGAAATAAGCATCATTTGAACAATATATTGAATTGTGTTCTTTAATTTTGATTATCAAAATGCTAAATTCAGTTGCATAAAATTTTAAAGCAATGTGTGTGCATGTCAGATTGTATTATAGGTCATCGATGAGTCTTCACGACTACCTTATGTGCTGACCTGCCCCTGTGACTTTTCAGGGGAAAATATTTTAATTTTGAACCAAAGAAGTTCAAATTTTCCCCAAACTGCTCGGGTTTTCGCCGAAGATGTATCAATATTATTATAATTATTTTTTAAATACAAATACACAAGTGCACGGTGGCCAATGAGACCTTATCGTTCACTGGTATTTTTTTTTATATATAAAAAAGACTAGAGCACCGCATAGCGGGTGCCAACGCTCGGTTGTGGGTGCAGTTTTGACCTTGAAGGAAGACTTTGACCTTTCACCACCCAAAATGTGCAGCTCCATGAGATACACATGCATGCCAAATATCAAGTTGCTATCTTCAATATTGCAAAAGTTATGACCAAGGTTAAAGTTTTCGGACCACGCCGCGGCGGACGAGCTGGCTATGACAATACCTCGGGTTTTCTTCGAAAACAGCCGAGCTACAAATCATATTATTACAATATAAAATAAATAAATGATTAGGTATATCTATCTATAAGTTTATATATTTTTCCTATTATACACATAAGTATCCCTACTCTTTTAGAAAGCGTGGGGATATTGTGGTTACCTCCGCTGTCTGTCCGTCCGTCCTGGCCACTATCTCCTCCTACACTATTAGCACTAGAACCTTGATACTTACACACATGGTAGCTATGAGCATGTTATGTGCGACGGTGCACTTTTTGGAATTTTGATTTGACCCCTGGGTCAAAAGTTATGGGGGTCAGTTTTCCTTATATGGCTATAGTAAAACCTTGTTAACACTCTAGTTTAGGTTATTTTACATTAACTTCTTCATTTCTACACCGATTTACTTCAAATTGATGCTGAACATCTCTTATGACAATGCGATCAATCTCATTTATGTATGGCCCCATTACGAACCCTGGGCGCCCCGTCCACATAGACCACGCCCACCCAAAATTTTGTTTTAACATAACTTCTTCATTTATTCACCAATTTACTTGAAATTAATACTGAACATCTCTTATGACAACACGGTCTATCTCGACCATCCATAACCACATTACCCACCCCAGGGCCCCGCCCACATAGGCCACACCCACCCAAAATTGTCCGTCCTTGCCACTATCTCCGCCTAAACTATTAGCACTAGTTATTTTTAGATTTGATCGATAATATTATCCGCCTCCCAGTTTGGCTGAATGGGTCAAGTTTCACACGGGTACTACTTCCCCGTACCCCCAAATTTGTTTTCGTACCCAATTTTTTTCGTTCCCATTTTTTTTTTGTACCTAAATTTTTTTTCGTACCCAATTTTGTTCGTACCCAAATTTTGTTCCCTATCCAATTGTTTTTTCGTACCACAATTTTTTTAAGAACTCAATTTTTCTTTTCGAACCCAAATTTTGTTTCGTAAGCAAATTTGTTTTAAGCTTAATTTTTTCGTACCCAAACTGTTCGTACCCAAAATTGTTTTCGTACCCAAAATTTTCGTATTCACATAGACAATTGCAGTAATGTAGATAAACTTAAATTGATGCTTTAATATCCATCCTCTTTTAAAGCATCGGCACACCAGTACTGTCAGTACTTTGATTATTGAATGTCATTTGAACTTATTCTCGCATGAATATGTAAACACCCGATTTACTTCAAATTGATACTGAACATCTCTTATGACAATACGGTCAATTTCAACTATGCATGGCCCCATTACCAACCCTGGGGCGCACCGCCCACATAGACCACACCCATCCATAATTTTGTTTTAACAAAACTTCTTCATTTATTCACCAATTAATGCGGCGTGGGGATACGCGTCGGCCGCTTCCGCACCATTTCTAGTTAGAATTATTATTGTTTATGTGTTTTGTATTTAGTGTTTGTTTACTGAATTGAGTGTAATTGTATTGTGCTCTCCGCCCCAAGAGAGGTGTAAGTGGGTGTTCGAGCGGGATACAGGAAACGCCCCGCTTCCAGAGGCGTTCCTGGTTCTTTTAAGCGCCCGGTGTGGAGCACCGATACACTGCACCCCAGTTTAGACTTATTAGTCAGTTAGATTAGTATTAACAGTATTAGTAAAATCAATTTACACACAACACAAACGAATGCATGTGGTGCCAAAACCAAGTTTGGATAGAAGGTTGTCGATTTTATGTATTTAAGGAGGTTTTGTTTCATTCGACGCTAGTTGGTTTTGTCAGGATTAGTAAAGGTTTCGTTAATGCACCATTGTTGTTAGTATTGGTGTTTCACAAGGATCAAATGGATTTTCACAAATTTGGTGTTGATCGTTAACAGATATTTAAAAGACAATTTGGAATAACTTTCATCTGTTGTGGCATAAAACGGAAGTAACTCGCAGCCTCGGACGTTATCCGTTCTTGTTGAGTCATATTGCTTTATGTATGGCATATATTATCTTATAGTATGTTCTACTGTTTCAGATATTTTTCCTACATTTGAAAGTGGTATCCAACAAATGACAGCATGCATACGAACCGACAAAAAGGTGGTGTCAAATGCTGCGAATTGAGAAATGAACTCAAAATTGCCGATTGCAATGGGTTCTTTGTTTGACGCCGCCTCCAAGGCCCGATGTCCATTACTGCTTCAGTGATTTCACACGGCAATAAGTTATAGTTGTCTGTGATTTAATATTTAACTTATTTAATATTATTAATACTTAATAATTTTGGCATGTATTACAGTATTAAAACCAAATGTATTCCATGCTGTTTCAGACTCGACCGCGCCAGATCTATCAACGTTAACAAGTAATCCTACGCAACCTCAAACTACAGAAAAACCATCGACATCAAGTAATCATACGCAACCTTAAACTGCAGAAAAACCATCGACAACAAGTCATCTTACGCAACCGCAAACAACAGAAAAACCATCGACAACAAGTAATCCTACGCAACCTCGAACTACAGAAAAATCATCGACAACAAGTCATCTTACGCAACCTCAAACTACAGAAAAACCATCGACAACAAGTAATCCTACGCAACCTCAAAAAAAAAGAAAAACCATCGACAACTAGTCATCAAACGCAACCTCAAGCAACTACAGGAACACAATTGACAACAAGTCATCTTACGCAACCTCAAGTAACTACAGGAAAACCATCGACAACAAGTCATATTACGCAACCTCAAGCAACTACAGGAAAACCATCGACAACTAGTCATCTAAAGCAAACCTCAAGCAACTACAGGAAAACCATCGACAACTAGTCATCCGATGCAACCTAAACCAACTACAACTACAGAAAAACCATCGAAAACAAGAAATTCTACGCAACCTCAAACTACAGAAATACCATCGCCAACAAGTCATCTTACGCAACCTCAAACTACAGAAAAACCACCGACAACAATTCATCATACGCAACCTTAAGCAACTACAGGAAAACCATCGACAACTAGGCATCTAACGCAACCTCAAGCAACTACTGGAAAAAAATCGACAACTAGTCATCCTACGCAACCACAAGCAACTACAACTATAGAAAAACCATCGACAACAAGTCATCCTATGCAACCTAAACCAACTACAACTAAAAAAAAACACCGACAAAAATTTATCCTACGCAACCTCAAGCAACTACAAATTTAGAAAAATCATCGACAACAAGTCATCATATGCAACCTAAACCAACTACAACTACAGAAAATACACCAACGACAAGTCATCTTACACAACAGCTAGCAGAATCAACTTCTTTGCCAAAGAATAGAACAAGTGCATGTAAGTTTAATGATATTTCTATTCTAGATCCCGACATTCCATATAGGCCAGATAAATACCGATTAGAAAGACATACTGCTTAAAATATGCCCTTGGGCCGTTATGACGGCAGCGGGCCGATTATCGACGTCCGGCCCAGCTCTGCCGTGTGTTATGGTCTAAGTATAATTCTTATACGGTATATTGATTTGAAATGTAAACATTCAATAATGAACATATGTACATTGAAGAACACATAATATGGACTGAAATCGTCTTCAAGTCTTAACTGCATTTGACTTTTAACCTGAAATGAAATTCCAAACAAGTATTTCGTTATTTACATGCTTGAGCAGGATAAAGGCTAGCCGTCGATACAGCCGTCGATACAGCCGTCGATAAAGCCGTTGATACAGCCGTCGATACAGCCGTTGATACAGCCGTCGATACAGCCGTCGATACAGCCGTTGATACAGCCGTCAATACAGCCGTTGATACAGCCGTCGATACAGCCGTTGATACAGCCGTTGATACAACAGTTGATACAGCCGTTGGTACAACCGTTGATACAGCCGTTGATACAGCCGTTGATCATCAGACATCAGATCCGTGGATTGAAATATGAGGTTTAAAATGCCACCTCCTAGAATAACAAGGAATTCAATCGAACTTGAACATATATAATGTTAACGAGTATGCTTCTGCTTTAAATTATGTAAATAATAAATGAAATTCATATTCGGCTACCATTTATTTGTAAGCATTAAATAGTACGTATCGTATCAATCTTCATGTAGAGTTGTCGTTCCTTGCTATCACATAGTGGATGTAATGGGACCGTCGTTTTGTAAGAGATTGCGTATCGTATATGATAGGTAAAACTGTTACTTAGTTTTCAAATTGATATAATATGCATACGTTTGTTTCTTATGACCATATGTTTAGTTTTTATTATTGCGAATACATTTTACATTCCTTGTTTCCGTGTCTGTATTTAACACCTTTTTCAAAATAATAATTCACATTTATATATCAATAAGGATGATTGAATAATATACAGCTTTAATTACGCAAGTTTCGCACTTTAACATAGTCGATGGAATGATAACACAAACACAAGTCCGATGACGGGTTCATTAATATTCTATTCTGCTATTAAACATTGTCCAAGCAGAATTTTAATGAATAAGATACATTCAGTAATTTTCCAGGTCGTAAAATATTCAAGTCCAATAATTAAAATTATTGCTGGCGGTCTGACCCTTACGGGCCTAGCCCCTGATTCAAAAGTAAAATGAATCCGATGCCTATCCTATCTGAAATCGGGCTGAACTGATAAAGTACATAAAATATGGCCATTTGTTATATCTAAAAACCACAAACCTACGTTGCTTCTAAATATAATACTTTGTGATCCACAACAGATGTAGTGTTCGAAGTCAGGCCTTATCTACGCAACCAATGTCGATTTCCCAATGGCTTTAACAGGTGATTTTAACATGTTATCAATTAATTTAATTCCGCCATTAAATCCAAGTCGAAACCCAAACATTTGTGACGTCTTATCATGGGCAACTTAGTAATATTTCATAAATTATGAATTAATAAATGTAAGGACCCATAATTTCGATGTTTATATCGACTATGAAAGGCTTATTTATGCAACCTTAACGGCTTTGTTGAGTAAAGTCTAATATTCTTACATTTTCCCTTGATATACATCTGTTGACTTAAGCATATGTTTACTTTCGTTATTCGATGCTGTCATACTTATTTCAAATTCTTATCATAGATATTTTCCGGTTACGTTATAATGTGAACGTATCACAATATGTTAAAAATGTTAAGGACTATCAAGTCCTTCGAGAACCAGTGGTTATTTCACATCCCAATAGACAATATATCCGCGTCTAAACCCCAGTCACACAGAGCGGCGATCGCGTGGAGCTTTCACGGTGTCCACAAATGTTCAGAACTTTGTAAAGTTGCAATCACGAACTTAGCAACGCTATGGGGGCGCTAGCCATCGCCTAGAACGCCAGTTCTCGAAGAATATTTTTTGCATGCTCAAAGACATCGCCGCAGCACCGTGTTTCTACGGCGCGCTGAAACGAGTGATGTGGAGTCGCCGTAGCAATACTGTGGTGTCTTCTATAGCACACTGAGGCCAGGTAAATATCGCCGAGCTTTAAGCAATATTCTTCTAGTTTGGTCGTTCGAAACAAAACACATAGCAATTTCCATTGCAAACATGTGGAATAATCTTAGATGACTCAACACGGTCGTGTGTTTTGATCACGTTGCATTTGATGACTCATAAAAAATCGGAACAAGGACGAGTTTCATGCATATCAAAAGACAATAACATTCCCTTTTATGTTGTAGGTTTTCACCCCGGATTGGGGTCTTTATTTATCACAAACTTAAGTGTGGGTGTAATTTACTCAGTATGACCAACAGATCCTAAAGATGTTTTTAATAGCTGGGGATCACATTTTCATGTTATGCGCTACACCATAAGCCAATATTGTCGTCTTTTAACCACGGAATTAAGGGGAAAAACAGTGACAATTTGATATTTTGTATCTTCAGAAAACTTAACTCTCAGAAGATGTCATTTCATAATACAAGTGCATCGCTATTTATGTTTAACTGTCATAAGTTAATTTTAACATGCGCAATTAAATCAATAAAAAGGTATGAAATCGTCACCTAAAATATAAATAACACGTTAATATGTGCAATTTCTCAATAATTTACTTCAAAAGTATTTCAAAAGTATATACAAACATGGTTCGATTCTAAAGATTTTTTATTTTTACAAAGCCTTGTCGGAGAGTAACATAATTGAAAATAAACAATTTCGTATCAAAAGAATCGCAAATTCATATAATGTTGACACAATCCACGTTAACTTCGGCATATAAACCACAATAAGCATGGACTAACTCGTCTAAAATATTTACCTGAACTCGACATGAAACTTTGGCATATAAATAAAATATTAATATTTAGCAAACACCGAGATTCACAATCTGAAATGCATTCTAACAAGAACTACATGCGTCAGTAAGAGTAAACTTTATCCAATAGTGACGTATATAATTCGATCCGGCGCTAGCCTTGACGTTTGACGTCGCCATAATTTTGAAAAGTAGTGCATTTTAAAGCTAAGTTTTCAACATATAATATTTGGTGTACTTTATGCTCAGTAATAAATGGTATACATATTTTTACGAACACTTGTTGTATACTTTAACGTTTTGCTAGGACTAGCTTATTAGCTATTTGATGGACATTGTATTTATTACCTTAATTACTAGATTCAACAAGTATGGAAAAAGTAAATTTTATAACGTTGATCATAAAACTTATCAATTCATCTTTCAAGACAGTACCATAGCTGACGTTGCTTAACTTCACAACGCACTTTTATTGAATCACTGAAAAGCTTGCTAAACGACAGGGCTGTTTGCAGTGACCATACTCACTACATTACTTGGTGTATTTTGTAAATCAATAACACCCAATAAATTTAAACCCCAAAAGTTGTATATGTAATTTGGATTGGGCAATACGAATTTGATTCTATGTTTAGTTCTCACTTGACTTTTCGAAATTAACAACCAGGCAGGAATAAACAAACAACGAGTCTATAAACATTGTGTTTCTCTTTCAAATATTTTCATGACTGTGGTAAATTATAAAGTAAATTATTCGTGTATGCAAGCAATAGTAAACTTACTTTTAATCATAATGATTAGTTACTAAAATGAAGTCTTTTTACAGTTATTGTAATATGACTATTAACACGCTGTTTTAAAGAAACAATTCACCAACAATAATATTAAAGTACAGACATACTCCAGAATCGACTAGATTTCTTATTATAAAACCTACTTATCTGTGCATACAAAGCGGGAACATGTAAAATCCTTTCAAAATCCTATGCGCTATAATCCGTTATTTGAATGAATCTATCACTGGTTGATTCAATAAGTCAGCCTTGTTTGTGCCTAAGATGTAGATAGGTTTTCCAAAGTTGTGGAGACTTGGATAACACATATCGACTTAGTATGAATTCAAGTGGAAAAGCGTGGGTTGTTGTCACATGAGTGTCTGTTGGTAGTTTTCATACACTTTCTTACACTCCACTTGATAAAAAAACATTCGGGCACTCAAACATCTACCTCCCTTGGACAATAATCATAGAATCAAATGAATGGTCTTGTTTCAAAATGGATCAATTATCAAGGGGAATACTGTCAATTCGCCGTTTTACAACTCTAGTGAATTGGGGTTGTAATATATGTTTGCTTTCAATATATTTACATAATGAAACACATTATGTCACCATCATATATGTATAACTTGCAATTCGTATAAACATGTTATGATGTCTGTTTTCCGGAAATAACCTGGATAATAATAAAAAATCATTTCCCAGTAAAGAGAAAAGGTATTTGTACCAAACCATGCAAAATACGTCAGACCTCGGATATTTCCGATAAAATGTAACGAAATTCGGTATCATTTCCACAATTGGCGGTCCTCGTGCCCGAAAATTAAGTCGATATCTAAAATAGTTTTTGTTCGAAACGAAAACGAAACTTTGAATCTGTAAAAAATATTCACTGGTTTATGTTTATTTACTTCGAAAGACGTATTATGATAAAATGAAAAGGTGTATTACCAACCATTCAAGCGAAAATGCTTTTTGTGCTGGTGACTTAACAAACTCATAGTGCTACTCCAGAATCCGTGTGATGATCTTTAAACGTATGATTCATACGACATTTGGCGTTCCTTGACCTTGTCAAATTATGATGAGAAAGTTAGCATTTCAACTGGTTGTAAAGTTTGACCGATTGCAAATGCGCGGATAAAATTAAACATAACGCAGCAATTGATTTACATTCTTTAAACTTATCTTAATAATTCTTTACCGGCTCTGCGGAAAAGCCAACTGACTCTGACTCCAATGAGAGAGATTCTAAACATATAACAAGATTTTTTAACCCTTTTAATAAGTTTTATACTTAATTCTTTTCAAACTTTAAGAATTTATTAATTACAATTTCAAATTAAAAAAGTTATATTCTCAAATAACTAAAAAGTAACAGTGACACCCACTCTTTGTCATGATGAACAATTTATTTAAATTGTTATATAATTAAGTTTATTATGTCATCTCATTTTTGCATTATGCTGTGTTTGTATTGTATTGAGACTGTTGACACCACTTGTGTAGTTCTTTTGCATTTAAATGTTTTAGCATGTATACATTTATAGTTTCAGTGACTAAACAGAAGCAAAATGAGTGTCCATTCATAAGTTCCATGTCTTATACATGTTTCTTTAATTTTCATGTTTTGTAAAATCAAAGATTAGTTAACATGTTCACGGTCATTTGGTTGAGTTTAATTATACAGTAAAGCAAATACTATTCTTTGTCCTAAACTGCATCTCTGAAGCTCTTGCTGGGATTTGAACCAAGACCTTTTTTCTCTGGCATGGAAAGTATTATATCATAAAATACAAAGGCGTGGTAGAGGAAATTGAGCAATTTTAAGTCTATGAACCTTAACAAATATGTTATCACTGGTATTATGTGAAGACTTCACTGAAGATAATTTTTTCACGTGACCTTTTTTTACAATATGAAGAAGTGAAACTCCAAAAGCTGCAGCAGTATTACACATCTGTGTATATGCAACACATAAGAGTTTAAGTTAAGTTTTAGTATTATTGTTATTATTATTATTATTATTATTATTATTATTATGTGTTGTTCGTGTATTGTAAAGTGTTGTATTCATCCATATTAAACTTACTGCCTAAACACATGTGTTAAATACAGGTAATACAATATAACTAGATACTATGGTTTTGTTTAACTCTGATGATATCCCCAAAAATACCACCATTTTAAGGGACATGTTCGCATGTTCTTATTTTTTTAATAATGTCAATTTTGTTTTAATACAAAAATTAAAATATAAAAAATGCTTAAAAACAATTATAATTACAAGAATCTAATTAGAAAAAAAAAGAGTTTTCCAAACTCAGTATGGTAACAGTTTGGATGAAAAATATACATTAGTAAAACCTGTATAGAGAAAGTAGAAGTGTATGATAATTAAAATTAATAGATGTTTTTCCTGTTAAATGTAGATCAGCTATACTATCAATCAAGGGGTCAAAGCTTCACTACTATCATTGGTGGTGGTAATGTTTATACACATCTGTATACGGTAATGCTACACATCTGCATAATCTCGGCAATGCTACACATCAGTATAATTTAAGTAATGCTACAAATCTGTATATTTTCGCTAATGCGTATCTGTAACTGAAAAGTGTTGAGAAAGGACAGTAACCATTAACAACATCAATGGTTGCTTGATCATATTGAGATAACGGGCGTGTATGTGAGAACTTTGCATGGAGGTTGGTAACTGTCATTAAAGGGAGACAACACAATACTCGACAATACCGCTTGATTATATAAGTGAGTTTTCTTTTCTTTTTTAAAATAGAAACTACATTGGAATTCCCCCAATCGTTATCATTCAATGCCTTAAATGACACATTAACCCGACCAATATTCACAGTGAGATAAGCGGGAGTATCGACTTTTATACAAACATCGAGAAATCTGACACGTATTTATTGCCAGAAGATAGATTTAAAACGAAATAGTCGTAGATCGTTTCTCACATAACGATAAACCTCGAGATTTTTAAAAAGTGTTTAAATCATGGATATGGACAAATCGAGAAGGAAGTCAGTTGCACTTTCCCATGTAATGGACAATATCGGCATGTCATTGGACACAGCGGCTCTTAGGAGATATGCCATCTTGCTGGTAGCGAAACTACATTCGATTAGTTCTGAGGCAGTCGGTAACACATTTGCATATTATATATTTGTCAGTCAGACTGAAGGTTCATCTACAGCGGGCATGATCTCTGACTGGGACTTTCTTCAAACAGATTATTCAAAATGCGTTTGTTTAACCATCACAGAGTACCAGGCAAATAAAGTGAATTTCCTGGCAATAAAAGACGACACTTCGTTACCGCAATGCTGTAGTCTACAATTGATTCACAAATATGATGATGGCCCTCCTAGTCCAGTTCATGAAAAGAATTTACATAAATACACACAGGAATACTTCAGACATAGTGAGTTTATTGTGAACCAGAAACGTCATGTGTTCCTGTCCAACAATTTTCGAGAATGATCACAGAGTCTGTATTTAGATGGTCCATAAACGCGGATAATGTAAGCTCGAGGATGAAGGACATCTCTTCCAGCGGTCCAGCTGTAAATTATGAGCGAACTTCAGATTTTGTTTACGCTACTTATTGTCCAAACTTGCCATATGAATGTGAGAGTTTTTTTAACCGACCAAGGCCAGGGCACTGGCCGAAACAGGAAACCATAGCAGAGGCAAAAGAGCAGGGTGTCTTTTTGGTGTCACATGGACCTATAAGTGGCAATACGTGTGCATTTGACGCGAGAAGAAGAACAGGCACGATGCTTGTAAAATTACATCCTGGAAACATTAAAGGATTAACACAGTGGAGATTTACCACAAACTTAATTGAAAGACTTCTCATGTTTGATTTGAACGAAGTACAAATTAAAGCATATGTAGTGACAAAAATTATTCGCAAAGGACTGTTTGCACCATATGTAGGGGATCGACTGAGCACATTTCATTTCAAAACGGCTTTACTCTTCACAGTTGAACATTTCCTCCCAGAGTCGTGGAGAGATGACAATCTCGTACAATGTGTAATATATTGTCTCACAACACTGAAGCGTTTCTTGCAGAAGCGTTACTGTCCGCACTATACAATTGCAGGAGTCAATCTGTTTGAAAACAAAATTCACGCGCACGAATATAAAATCTTGATAAAGAAAATCGACGGATTGATAGAAACGCAACTGGAATGTCTGAATGCAATAACTATGGATAACATTGAGATGAGATTGCAAGCATACGTTTCAGGTGTACAGTTACGACATGACGGCCGTATACTATCACGATACAACTATCAATACATCATAGCGAGGGGCGTGTTCCACTTGTTGTTTACCACTTTATCCAATCATTTCAGATATTTTGGATATACCAAACACCCAAAAATGAATGAGGCTGCTCTAGCTCATTTAAGGACATACTTAAAGGCTAGCGTACTCAAATGTAAAGCAGTTTCAGACGCTAAACAACAACTTGCCCCGGCTTTGAAAGTGCTTTCCGATATGTTCCTGTCCGTTTCAGCTTCACTAGATGCTTCTTCGCGCATTGAGGAAAACCAGTCAGTCACTGAAGAGATTTATGAAATGTACGAATCGTCCATTAGCTCGGGCCTGATTTGCAATTACGTACGATTTGCGACATTCCTTTATTGCAATGGTCAGTGTCGGGAAGCAGCCGATTTATTAGACAAGGCTGAAAGCATGATAACGCCAACCACTCTACAAATTTCGATTGATCGCCAACGTCATTATGTTTCACATCATATGCCAAGGTTTCATATTTCTTCATCGTTTCTGGAACTTCTGAAAAATACAGCAGTTAGCTTAGTGTTTTGCTACAACGAAAGGAGACGCATTCCTTGGTTATTAAGATTTGAACTGCACAAATCAGCCACGGCGCGGTGGAATGAACAATCTGAATCTTTATGTTTGAATCTAGCTGTGGTGATTTGATACCATTTCTTTTCTACCTTCAATATTTAACGTTTAAGCAGCTGGGTCAACGAGACAAGCAACTTCTGGTTTATAATAAACTGTATAATTACTTCGTCTCCGAGAGCAAGTACATACCGAAAAGTATTTGTTTGACAGGAGACACAAGACTCTATGGTCACATTGAGACTACGTTGGCTATGATGGGTCATTGTAACGAAATGGAAAAACGGATACTCGTGGCATGGAAATTTTATGCAGCGTCTCTCCGAACAAGTAGGAATAAAAATTCAGCGGCGTGGCACTTATTCCGACTTGCAGGACATTTCGTTCGCATATGTTATATTTTGTATGTGTGCCTTAGATAAATGAATGAAGACAATTTTTTATTATATTAAAAACCACACAATACATTTGCTGTTCACAACATTTATGCACAATTCAAACGTGTATGCAGTCACGAGTGCAAGTCATGCATGCTTGTAAGAAGTTCTATATAGTGTGTTTTTGTTTCATGCATAATACCAAAAACAATTTTTTTAACATATACACATTTAGAGTTGATGTTTTTAAACATAGACTCCATTGATAAGAATAAGTGATTTTAAAATACGATTAAAAAAAGTCCACACCAGGCTTTATGATTGGCATTATTTGTTACGAAGACAGATTGTTAAATATAAACCGACGCTAATGATATGTTTCAGATATTAATATTTGTGGACCTTGTGTTATATAACTCATAAAATTGATCATGTGTTCTCTATAGAGATAGATAAACGTATCAAAGTGTACATTGAATAAGCAAATATTTTATTTAATGTCTGATTAAAGTGTTATCTAAAAGATTACACGTAAAGGATATCATTGAAAAGTCAACACATTAAAGTGAATTGTTCATAAATTGCCGCAATTGTAATGTTTCCATTTTTTTGTCACTGCATATAAGAGTGAGAAATAACACTGATGACGAATATCTTCAATGAGTGGAATTCTTCCATAAGTATAAACCCATTACGCAGTGTAATCGCTCGGATAAGCTAGTGGTGAACGCAATGCCTTGTAATCCAAAGGTTTGTGGTTCGAGCCAATATCGTGTATTACATTTCGTTCTTTTTTATATTCGTTTATTATACTGGATTTTTTTAGTACCGATGTTTACATTTATGAATATAAAGCATTAATAGTATAAGTAGAAGTAGTAGTAGAAGTAGTAGTAGTAGTTGTAGTAGTAGTAGTAGTAGTAGTTATAGTAGTAGCAGTAGTAGTAGTAGTAGTAGTAGTAGTAGTAGTAGTAGTAGTAGTAGTAGTAGTAGTAGTAGTTGTAGTAGTAGTAGTAGTAGTAGTAGTAGTAGTAGTAGTAGTAGTAGTAGTAGTAGTAGTAGTAGTAGTAGTAGTAGTAGTAGTAGTAGTAGTAGTAGTAGTAGTAGTAGTAGTAGTAGTAGTAGTAGTAGTAGTAGTAGTAGTAGTAGTAGTAGTAGTAGTAGTAGTAGTAGTAGTAGTAGTAGTAGTAGTAGTAGTAGTAGTAGTAGTAGTAGTAGTAGTAGTAGTAGTAGTAGTAGTAGTAGTAGTAGTAGTAGTAGTAGTAGTAGTAGTAGTAGTAGTAGTAGTAGTAGTAGTAGTAGTAGTAGTAGTAGTAGTAGTAGTAGTAGTAGTAGTAGTAGTAGTAGTAGTAGTAGTAGTAGTAGTAGTAGTAGTAGTAGTAGTAGTAGTAGTAGTAGTAGTAGTAGTAGTAGTAGTAGTAGTAGTAGTAGTAGTAGTAGTAGTAGTAGTAGTAGTAGTAGTAGTAGTAGTAGTAGTAGTAGTAGTAGTAGTAGTAGTAGTAGTAGTAGTAGTAGTAGTAGTAGTAGTAGTAGTAGTAGTAGTAGTAGTAGTAGTAGTAGTAGTAGTAGTAGTAGTAGTAGTAGTAGTAGTAGTAGTAGTAGTAGTAGTAGTAGTAGTAGTAGTAGTAGTAGTAGTAGTAGTAGTAGTAGTAGTAGTAGTAGTAGTAGTAGTAGTAGTAGTAGTAGTAGTAGTAGTAGTAGTAGTAGTAGTAGTAGTAGTAGTAGTAGTAGTAGTAGTAGTAGTAGTAGTAGTAGTAGTAGTAGTAGTAGTAGTAGTAGTAGTAGTAGTAGTAGTAGTAGTAGTAGTAGTAGTAGTAGTAGTAGTAGTAGTAGTAGTAGTAGTAGTAGTAGTAGTAGTAGTAGTAGTAGTAGTAGTAGTAGTAGTAGTAGTAGTAGTAGTAGTAGTAGTAGTAGTAGTAGTAGTAGTAGTAGTAGTAGTAGTAGTAGTAGTAGTAGTAGTAGTAGTAGTAGTAGTAGTAGTAGTAGTAGTAGTAGTAGTAGTAGTAGTAGTAGTAGTAGTAGTAGTAGTAGTAGTAGTAGTAGTAGTAGTAGTAGTAGTTGTAGTAGTAGTAGTAGTAGTAGTAGTAGTAGTAGTAGTAGTAGTTTTTTTAGTGCGATATTGATCGTTTTAACGACAGATCATCGAATCGTGGATAAATTCGAAAATAATTGTTATGATATGTAAATATATAATTTATGTGTTCCCATTCACATTTGTTTTACCAAATCCATGGATAAATATTTGAGAAATTATGAATACTATTTTTGTTGCTTTAGAAGTGCTTTCGAGTGTATATGTACGCTCAAATAACCAATTAACGTTTACTTCATAAAAAAAATGTCACTGAGATCCGATAACATTCTAAACGCGAGATTGTAAATCCTTATCAATAGGATCAAAAATAACCGTGGCGATTATCTTTCAATTTGACAACCTTGAGTAATCGGATTGATTGTCAAACGGGCTATAGAATTTGAAGGTAAACGAGGTGGCGAAGCGGGAGATTGAACGAACGTAACATATAATGTATGGAAAGATTGTGCTCATGAAGGCTTTCAATGGCACACAAATAATCAGGATATAATTTGTGTCCCCATAATAGGTGATCGATTCAGAACATTGCAACTTACAAAAGCTCTACTGTTCAAAATTCAACTTTCCCACCAAATATCTTGTCTTAAAGTGATATAAGACGCATTTTTCACTCTTGAATTGAGCTGAAAGGAATGAAGAAGTCAAAAGAGTTAGTTAAAATGTGGTAACTGACCAATTATCTGCAACTCATCTTGCTTCCAGTTGTTTATAAAATATATATATTATATTCAATATTTTACGTGACTAACCCAGTCCTCTAAGTTAAGCCAAGCGGAACTGCCGCTTATATCACTCCCGCTGAACTACGTTACAATGAGAGATGCGTCTGTAAGGCAACGCGATAAGGCGTCATAACTACAACGGGTACAGCGTCTTGACAATTTAAGATATACACACGCGTTTACACAGGTAAATTCTTTGTTTAAACTTACACTTTTTATTTTATGAGTTGTCTTTACAGTCTGTAAAACTTCCATTTCATTGATAACATAGGAATAAATTACATGACAAGCTAAGAAAGAGGAACACAATATCCGTATTTAAATTAACATTGGCGTAAACACTTACAAAAACTTTTCAAAATAACCGTTATTTTCCATTTATTTTAACAACGGCCCGTATCGTCAACAAACTGTGGAAAGACGCCGTAACCGTTGAAGTTATGACGCCGTATCGCATTGTCGTACAGACGCATCTCTCATTGAACCGTAGTTCAGCGGGAGTGTATACAGTCCCAGATTTAAAACTTACCAAATTTACGTCAAAAACGAAAGTACGGTTGATATTCAAATGCATTATTTTACACTTTCCGGGATATTGTTTTAGTATGTTGATGCTGCGTTATCAAATATATGTGTATATGAAGTGAAAACACAAATATAAACAACGGTTGCGATAGACACCTTTATACTGTTAGATGCGTCTAATATCACTTTAAATAATCTAGTAGATTTTGTAATCGAATCCAAATATAATAATAATTCTACCACAGTCGCACACAAATAAACAACGCATGCACATTAAAATTAGAAGGAGGCTTACCGTGGGTTATTACCCCGATAAACCAACGGTTGATAAGAATGACGTCACTTTGATTGTCCTCGCACTGTTTATGAATGAAGTCGACGTCATTTGATTTTCATTGTTGTGGTGACGTCACTTTTTCAAGGAAAAGTGGAGGATTTAAGGTTAATATAGTTATCATTTATAACCTTTAAATCGCGGATAAATTATTAATAAAATCGTGTTAAAATCGAAATAATCGACGGGTAACCGTTGGTTATTGCGGTAATAACCAACGGTATGTCGTTCCGATGCTTGTTATCAAACCACTCGGGCTACGCCCTCGTGGTTTAATTTCTATGCACTGGAACTCCATACTGTTGGTTATTACCGCAATAACTAACGGTTACCCGTCGATTATTTCTTAATAATAATAATTAAAAAAAATCGTCGTCGTCGTCGAAGTCATCGTCGTCGTTATCATCATCATCATCATCATCATCATCATCATCATCATCGTCACCATCGTCATCATCATCAACATCATCATCATCATCGTCCTCATCATCATCATCATCATAACCTTTATTTTCAGATGAAAGCATATTAGGATACATGTAAAATAAGATATTGCATTGTATGATATTGTATGATATTTTGATACATTAGTCAGAGATAAAGCAATCAAAACCTGATTTAGGCGTGTATACAAGAAGATAAACTATTTGATATGTAATCCAAAATATGTTCATTTTAAACTTATTTACTCTGCAAATGTTTGATATTATGCTGAAGTAATCATTTTGATGTTTTGATAAATATTTTATGTCTATTAATAGCGGGTCAAAGTGAACTACAAATAATTCCCATATCGTTTCCTAAATGTTTTGAGTTTAGTATTTGCTTATATGCATCGGAAAACACTTTTGTGAATATATACAATTTCTCTTTGATTCTTCTTATATCTTCAGTTTTTATTAAGATCTTCTTTTTAAATCCAGATATCTTTTGAATAGCATACACCTGAGTGCGCATATACTCACGAAATCCCTGCTTGATATTAAACCTCCTCACAAGTGTAAAGTAAACACACGATATGACAATTAGACATGCGCCCATGACGCAAGCGGTCTCCATGGCAGGTCAATATTTGTATACGATCTTTATATGAAAAAAATAAATAAATATTGGACATGCTTTTGAACGAAGTTCAATATTGAAACCACGTGCAGTCACGTTGTCTGACAAAGGTATATTATACTGGATGATAAGACATTTGTATTTATCTGATCATATTTTTGGAAATTCAATTTCAGTTCTTCCTAATAGTTTTACCTAATTCGTGCGTAACCTTTTTCCGAACAACTTAAAGAGATACTATTCAAAATCGTTTTCTTGCACATATTCGCGCGCAGTTAACTCTTTTTTTTTTATATGACAACAACTAAGAAAAATAATTTGCAACAGCTTATACTAATATGATATTTTTTACCATTTAAAGGTTCTAGGGAAAAAGTTGTAACAGACAAATGTTAAAGTCGTTATTAAGCGAGTCAGCATTGGTGATGTTAAATACTAAACATAATCGTTTAAAAGTAATGTGCTAGCTATATTGAAATTCAGTCGACCATCAGGGATATCACAGTTATTGAATACAACGAAACAAAACTAATTATTGAAAACATTTTGAGACGGAGGGGTCGATTGGATGATTTAACAATTGTATTTTGTGTTCATATAATTGTAGAAGACGTAATCCATTATTTCATGACATATGTAACGATTATGGAAACATCCTCTTCTTGATCATCATCATCATTTTCGATCTTAAATTTTGTAATCAAATTGTTGTGTGATACGGCATAACACAAGAAACTTGACTGATACTACTTTTGGAATAATTGACACGTGTAACTTTCCTAATCATGCCAGTATTATACAGGAATGCCCTTTTCTTTTCTGCTGTATTCAAATAGTAATTAAATTGCAAGTAAATTGAATGATTGATAATTCTCAAGTATTTTATTATTAATTGTAAACTAAGTGTGATGCCTGAAATACCGTTCAGTGTGTTTGAACACTTGCTGTTGTGCATTGAAAATTCCAACGCGGTGACCATAGCTTTAATCTTTTTAAAGTAAAACGTTAAGAATGCTTTTAAGCGTGGTGTAACATTTTCAAGATTATTTAATTTATTGACAACAATACCTTGTCCTGCTATCCATGATAAACATAACACAACCGTAAAAGAACGAAACGATAGAATTGTCCTCTTACAACAGCATCCATAACTACCGGATTCGTATTGCATGTTTCTCTCCAATAACTCCAGCTTAGAACAAACCTCATAAAAGCATTTTGTGTGTGTGTGTGTGGGGGGGGGTTCAAAGTATATATTGACCTGACCTGTTTGTATCCCTCTAGCAATTTATTTATTCTGTACCCATGCTTATTTCATCTCGAAAATAACTCATTGTGTGTCCCTCCGTGTGTTCCTTCGAAAGTAAGTCATTGTGTGACTCGAAATTATCATATTGAAACTAAATCATCGTGTGTCCACTCGAAAGTTAGTCCGTGTATGTTCTCCTCTTTGTCCTTCGATGTTCTACTATAGAAGTAGGGCGTATTTCGAACATACTCATGTTCAATTCTAGTATAGAAGCCTTCTTGTAACCAAGTGCCAACACAATGATTATAATAATACCCGATTAAAATCTTTCGTTTTTTCATACCAATACATAGATTCATAATGCTGAATACAATAAATGAATACGTCGTGACTTTTTAAATTTCAAACATAATTGATAAAATACAATTTAATTAACAGGTTTCCTCTTCAACTGTTTTTCTTCTCTGTAATGANGAGCGTTTTTGAACGACTCTACGCTGTCCTTCTGCACCACACAGTTTATATGTCCAACGTTGGCTCACATTTGTTTACAAACAAGCAGTTTGGAATACCAGACTGTCAGTATAATCTCTTTGATGCCATTTGACGATACTGAATTGATTTACGTAAAAACATTATATTACTATAATTGTCCGCTGAAGCTAAGAACAATTATTCAGGCTGATGTAGTCAAATAACGTTTATCAACAAATGATCTCAATGATCTGACACGAATATTCATTTCGGTAATTGACTTAGTTTGGAAGCCTGTTAATATGTTATATAGAGGATATTTGTTCATGGCATTGTAAGATCGTTTGTTATTTCACGAGTGATCATAGAAAATATTATTGTTCTATGATCAGGAGTTATTGACATGAACAAATTTTCTGTTTGTTTTTTATGCCCCTTTTTCAAGAAAAAAATTGACAGCTGTTTCCCTTTCGCTAAAAAGCTACCCTTCCTCCCGTGGCGTGCCTCAATGCATTAAAATGACGTCATTGTGTTGACGAAATGACGTCATTTTGTTGACGAAATAACGTCATTATTCCAGCGAAATTTTTCAGTTAAACTCTTTTACAATGTAAATAAACGGTAAACAAAAATAATATAAAAAGAAAATGTGTTGGATTCGGTGGAATATCGATTTTATTCCACTCGTGATCATAGAAAAAATATAAACAATGAAGTACATCTTGATATGATAATCTAAAAATAGAAAAAGGAGTTCCGATTTTTTTTTATATTCACCGGTGAAAATAACAATTTGTTTATTTTCACTGCTGTTATTTCACTGCAGAAATGTCATATTTCATTATTAGGTATAACAGAAACATATTTATTCTGACGACTTACACACGGTCAAAAGTTGTTTATTAATGTGATTTAATTTCATGTTGACGTCATTTCAACAAAATAATGCAATTCGATTGATCAGCCGAAGAATATGCTGCTATTCTTAGAATAGTCTAAGGACCGGCCTGATCGTCCGGTTTTCAGAGAGTTGCGGTTTACCAAGAGTAGGCATATTGCCGAAATATACATTGCATGCATTGTGTACAAAATCATATAAGAATAGAACAAACCATTTACATAGATAGATAGATAGATTTATTAAGGTATGGAGTACATATACATGGATATCTAAAACAACATGTAAAATACAAAAACGTAGTACACATGAGAATAAATAAAACAAGACATGCACACCAACACCAAGGATAACACAAAAAAGAGCGACTCTTATTTCCATTGTGCTCCTTTGTGCTGGTGGCATGACATAGAGAGCTTTTAAACTAACAAAAAGTAGCTTATAAACATTAGCCTTATAATAAAGTTCATACTAGTAAAAAAATGTTAAATGGACTGATATCACAGATAAATGACCTAAACTTTATTATCATAGTACAAATCAATATTTGGCATCTAGTATTTACAGAAGGGAATGAACTATACAGAAATATAAAGAATTATAGTTATGGATATAAAGAAACTAAAAAATACTTGAAATTAAGACATAAACTTACACATTACGCAATGTCCTTAAACCCTAAAAAAAAAACAAAAAAGAAAAGAAAATATGAACTAAAGGAATGCTGATAAAAACACTATCACAACTTCAGCAATTATAAAAAAATCATCAAATGACAAGATCTTGATGAACTGATTAAAATATTCCTATACCGAAACAATAATGATACATAGATAATAATGATATAAAAATGAGAATATTATAAACTGCCCATCAGGTACTTCTTAACAGCTATTTTGAAGGAAGGTAATCTTTCAATACTGGTTATGTCAGCTGTAAGCTGTTCCACAAAGAACAACCGAGAGAGCAGAAAGACTTGGAACCAAAACCTTTTACCTAAGGAATTGCAAAAGCACCCCTACTACATGACCTTGTGTTATATGAATGGACAGAATCCTGGGGGATAAACGACTCTTCCATATAATCAGGAGCTAAACCATTTTTTACCTTGAAAACATGACAAAGGATAATCTGGTCAACACGTTTACTGACAGGTAACCAATTAAAAGAGCGGAAATGTTGTGGACCAATATGTGACCTGGCGTCAAGATTAAGAATAAACCTAATTAACTTATTTTGAGTAACCTGTAGCTTATGTTTAAGCAACTGAGTTAGACCGGGGTACCATATTGAACAGCAATAATCAAAGTGACATTGAATCAAGGACATAATAAGAAGTTTCTTAGTGTGTTGGGTAAGGAAGTCCTTTTTACGATACAAGTATTTCAACCGGGCATTAGCCTTCTGCAAAACAGACCGAGCCATACTATCAAAAGACAGAGATTGATCTTTGGTANTTAAGATATTTACATTTGCGAACACGCTTCAAAACATCTCCATAAAATGATGGTTGTGAAATTCCATTAGTTAAATGCCATTTTAAAGGAACATTATATTTTGAAATTAAATCACTATATTTAGAGTGAAATTTAGCGAATTTACGCCAAAGGTTATGATACAAAAAACCTTGTTTTAACAATTTCTTAGTTAATAAACGATTACGATCATTAAAATCTTTAACACAAGAACATGCTCTAGCGTATCGTACCAACTGCGAAATGTAAATACCATAGGAAGGACCTTTAGGGATGTTACCATCTAGGAAAGGAAAATTCACAATTTCAAAGTTAAAGTCGTCCCGTTTGTCGTATAAACTTGTTTTTATCATATTATTATTAATGGTTAGATGTAAGTCTAAAAATGCAGCATCTATATTTGATTGACACGATTTATTTAAGACTAGTTCTTTTGGATAGATATTGTGAATATATTGTTCAAAGTATGGATTATCTAAGTTCAGTATGTCATCAATGTATCTACTTGTTAGGTTAAAACGTTGAATCAAATCTAGTTGTTTAGTTTTCGATAATTCTAACATAAAATCCCTTTCATAACAATATAAAAATAGATCAGCAATAAGCGGCGCACAATAAGTACCCATTGGAACACCGATAATTTGTTTAAATATTTTACCATTAAATTCAACAAACAAGTTATCCAGAAGAAAAGTAAGTGCTTCACAAAAGTCAAGACAAGTCCAGATGATATATTTATACAATATCTGATTAGTAAAAAAAGATATTTTAGAGTTTAAAGCAAGATAAGAACACTTCTCTCTTGCAAATGTTTTTTCAATCAGTGAAATGGGTTTAGATTTTATTAAAATGTGATGAAGCGTTGTATATAGTGTAGAAAAATCATAAGTACTTACTTGTGACACCTTATATTTTCTTATTTTAATTGTATCAATAACTTCTAAGGAGTTTTTTATTGACCAAAATAAGTTTATATTACTATTTTCATAAACTGTATTTTTGGCTATATGATATCTAATAGCACTCAAGGCGGATGTTAGGTACACTGATAATTGCTTGGTGGTACAAAACACTGAATTAGCGATAAAACGACGTTTATATGGCGTTTTATGTAATTTAGGTATCCAGTAAAGTGATGGCAATTTTTTGTTAGCAATATTTACGTTAACATTTAGATTTACGCACTTGGCGACATGGTCGGAAATAATTTCATAAGGCTGCTTATTGTATTCACAATATGATGTAGTTTGTGAAAGTTCTTGTGAAAGCGTTTGAACATAAAACACTCGTAATATTATTATAGCATTATTCGCCGCCTTATCTGCAGGAACTATAACGAATTTAGATTGTAAGTCCTTCAGAGATTTACAGAGACCTTGTTTATTAAATTTAGGCAAATGTGGTCAGGCTAAAGGATTTTTATTATAAAAAGATATCTTATTCATTTCCATAAATAATACATTGGTTTTCCATTCATTGAGTGCAGTAATTTCTGCCTTTTCTTTCTTACACCATTTTGTACAATATTCCTGTAAAGATGTTTCAATTTCCTCAACGCAGTTATCAAAATCGATTGGAATAGGAATTCTATACTTTGGGCCTCTGCGCAGTAAATTTTTTAGGTTTTTATTTTGAATAAAATTAAGATCGCCAGTAATAACATGACCTACTGGACTATATATATATATATTGAACTAGAACAATCACATGATGTAGGACAATTTTCTATTACATTATTATCTGTGGTAATAGCATTATAATTAAACACGATACTTCTAACAGGTTTACTATATTTAAATGAGCATAATGAGTGTTTGCTTTCAGATACACAGGAAACAAGTATTAACATTAAAGTGTTATCTACCACGACATTGGAAATTTCATGTGTGAACTATCATGATAAACAGTCCATACGGACATTGTTCTATAGACGAAATTTTCGAGGCACTAGTATTGACAATACCATTAAAGTAACAGACAATGGCTCTTCGTGTGAAGTAACGACTGTGTTACCTGCGGGTTTAGTCAAATGCGCATGCATTCTTGGCAGTTTGGTAGTTTGCAAAATAAATGGATCTCAACATGACAAAGATGGTGATAAATGGCAATGTGCAACAATCCACGAGGTTTCTCCTACTTTCAGTAACATTGCCAACGTGTTCAAAACGAGTGCATATGAGGGTTTGTTTTTACTACGTTTCATTACTGTCACACGTTATGACATATTTGATAAAGTATTACAGACCATACAGTGTTCATGATCTCTCATTAGCGTACATTAATAATTAGCGCGTGCAAAGAATGCATTGATCGTGTAAGATTATCATAACATATTCGTGAATACATTGATGTTCTATTTATCGTAATAAATGTAAGTTTGATGATAAAGGTTTCCGTAGGATCTGTAGGCACATCTCAATCGGAAATTTGAGTCATTGACACGGCTCTGTAGCTCTATACAAATATGCATATTGTGTACATGTTTGTAAGTTAATATTTTATAG
Organism: Dreissena rostriformis; assembly: GCA_007657795.1. Lineage (NCBI taxonomy): Eukaryota > Metazoa > Mollusca > Bivalvia > Myida > Dreissenidae > Dreissena > Dreissena rostriformis. The sequence goes on from VMBQ01004046.1 coordinate 29,243, forward strand.
ATAAACAAGAAAACACTTCGTCAACAAAAGTAACAATGATGCAAGATACAATATCTTTAACTGGCATTTACATCATACCAGAAGAAACCACTACTTCAGAGACGAAAACCAATGGTAAACATTTTTGCTATTTCATTGGTGTCATTCACACTCTCCAAATCTGATTACATAGATAGTACACTACACACGCTAACTTATCTGTTCCTGTTCAATAGGTATTTCAGGAACCACAAAGGTCAAAGTCATCGCAATATAAAGTGCGGCAGGGGTTACCGTTATTCTTGTAGCTGTCGTGTCACTATACGCTTATTGGAAATGCATCACAAAATCAGAAGGTATACATTGAACAAATATTTCTTCAAGCTCTGGCATTATTTACCGTGTTGTATGAAAAAATGTGTGCATGTTTGAAGAAATCATGTGTTGATACCATTTTAATATTTTAGAAAACGTGAGACGGACGGTTCATGCTACGGAAGAAATTCACCAAAATGTCCAGATGACACAACTAAATAGTTTACAGTTAGGTACGGATAGTCCGGCAACAGCGATCAACCATGAAAGTACACACATGTACTTCACGCCGATTGACGATATGGATAATATTCCGCAAAACGTGAATTATACAGAAGACGACTCACTTGCAGAATCACAATTACATGTGGACCATTACGAAAGTGTTCCCTGAACACCAGATGATAGCGAGCTACAACTTGGCCGAAATAGACAACATTGATACTAAAATTCTCAAGATCTCTATGGTTCAATGAACAAAGTGTATAATTTACTAATTTTACCTCTATCTGTTCACATTTTTATCAAGCTTTACCACCTTACAGATGAATCTTGATGCCGCTATGCCTTTTTCGGCCAACAACTAAGTGTTGATTTATGTAAACTACATCCGAAGAACCATATATGTGGAGTTGAAATGATGCAAATACAATATTGCTTTAACATTGCATAGTTATCGTAATTTATAAGAAATGACCATCTTCGCGGATTTCAAAAACTGCACATTTTTATGACGAGCATACGTTATTTAGACATTATTTCCTAAGCACAGGACACAACGACGTAGTACGGTATATGTAAAATAATATTCATGTGTCGTCTGATTGTAAAGAAAACAGAATTGTGAAGATTGGTATAGTATAAAAACGCCCAAAGCAATAGTGTATATTTTATGCCGAATAGAGACAGTTTCCACTAGTGTTCGATGCATTTGACTTTTTCGCAAAAACATGACTTATGTCAAGAATTTATACAGACGTACATGTAATACATCGATTTCCTTCACTAAGATCAAAACTATTAATTAAACAATGGATGTCGGAAAGACCAACTAAAAACTTTGAATACAGTTTTAAGAGGCATTTAAAATGTATGTAAATGTATGCTAATAAAATAAACTCATTAAGTTCGATGCGTATCGATTCATTACAAACAAAATCTCAGAATAATAAGGGCCCAACCTTAGGTATTGAACAATAGACCAAACGTTATTCCTGTTCTCCAAGAAGCGTTTTATTTTCTTTGTGATACATTTTTAAAATGTAGCGATGATATACAATTTATTTTGTACGAAATGTTCTACATTTTCCTGTATGGACACATAAAACTACTCCAATATAACTGTTTGTGTATGTTTAAGGTTTGTCAGTCTCTGTTGATAAATGAGTATTGTGCATCTATATTTCATCATCGTATGTCGTGAACGCATGCATTTAAGAGTGTATGGTACAGTTTGTTCAAAACAACATACATTAGATTCTTGCACTTCATATTTATTACAAATGTGCCCGATATAAAAACAATAAAATAAAAAAATAGTGTGTATCAACTATTAGTAATCGAATATAGAGGCCCCGTTAGGCTTATTAAATTTTTACTCTAAGTAAATGTTTGCTTAAACATTAACTATTGGGTCAATTGTATAATACACCACAAAACAAACATACTGTACAATTGTCAATCAAGAGTATACATGTTTACTGTGTATAGGAAAATACCGAACCGCATATATTAATTGCATTTTTGTACATATTTTAATCTATGTGTTCAAATGCAAATAGTTACTTAATACGATGAATGCTCATGCTATCAAGAACTTTGATGTTGTTGATTGCTCTTGCATTCAATTTAGTTTTTTAGAAAGACATACTGTTTACTGTTATCACTAAAAAAACCTGCATGCAACTGACAGTGCTATATACAATGAACATTAAATAATATATGTGCGTTCAAATGCTATGTAACGTTTATAACTTGTTAAGTTGCAAAACGCTTTACTGATTTATTGTATTACAGACTCGAATCCCCCTGAATTGTTTAGGTAGTACCCCTTTTACATTTAAAGTATCCTAAGTATATCTAAATATAATATGAAATAAATGTAAAATCAAATGCGCATTAGACATAATAAAATAGCACTACATACACCTAACCATGAACGTGTACAAATTTTACTGTACATTTTACTGTAATCATATCTTAAACAAGTGAAATTTACCTTGTAAACTTGTAATATTCTTACATTTTGATTAAATTCATGTGCATCCGTGTTTAAGGATTACTGATGCAAACAACGACCAAAACGACTATGATGATGCATTTAATTAGACCAAGTGATTTAATTGTACTGTGGAATAGTTATGCCGTTGGGTTTTTAAACATATACTATACAGTATGGTGCTGGTTAGTTCGTTAGAGTGCTTTAATGTAATACATGTTTCCTGATTTAGATAAAATACACTCCTAAGTCATACTTTCCAGAAATGAATGCATGAATACGAAAGGAAAAATATAACTTGTTTATTTATTAAAGACGAAAACTATATTGTTCCCTTGCTTTATTGAAACGGGAAGTTAATTAAAGTACTTAGCCTGTAAAACATACTTAACTGCAACTCGGTTATCGATTTACATAAGCGCCTGGTTCATTGTGACTCATTTTTTACAAGGACATGTACATTACATTATTCATGATATGAAGAAAACGACCTCACCGCTATGAGAGACATTAGATTCGCTTCCAATAAGAGTGGTTTAGTGTTTTGGAAATCCAGGAAATAATTGTATTTGAGTAAAACGTGCAATACTATAATCGTGCTTTTTTCATCACAATTATAACCTATGTAATTTCTATCTTCTTTGTCTCTCATTTTATCCAGTCTAATAGTCATTATCAGCAGCATCGTTATCATCATCAGCAGCTGTAGTAGCAGCAGCAGCAAAAACATAATCAGCAACATTATGAGCAACAACAGCAACATCATCAGCACCGTCATCATCATCATCGCCAGCAGCATATGCAGTAGCATAAACATAAGTATCATCTACACTATCATTATCATCATCATCATCATTAGCAACAGCATCACCGTCATCAACATTATCACAAATATTAGCATTATCTTTATAAACAACAGCAATAGCACCAGTAACATTAGCAACAGTACCACAATTATCAAAAGCATCCCAACCTCCACTACAGTAACAGCATCTGAAACACCATCACCAGCACTACAATCAGCAACATATGTTTCATCATTCTCTATTGTGCTTTATTTTATATGCGGATATGCAGATATACATGATTTGTAAATAAAAAAGTCATGTAATATAATAGTTGTATTGTTAAATCGGATGTAAAATTGTTTGTAAATGACATGTTATTCTGAAAAACAAATGCACGTTTTGAACAGTGTCAGTGTTTATTTATCGATGGTACATACTGGTAATTGTATACAAAAAGAATTATTTGAAAATACATTGCCGAAATCGTTCCATGCAAACTTACCTATAAGTGCTATAACTAAAATATCATACTTCAATGTGCAATGACCTCATCATGACTTGAACTCAGTTTGCGAGTGCTACGGGCAGTTATTGGTGTAAAACATAAAACCGAATGGTTTCACACAGGATCATTTTACATATTTCCATAAACAAATTTTAACTGGATTGAACATGCAGACAGATACATGCAACTATGTGTCGATGTCGAAACATAAATACAGTTCTATACAGAAATTTGGGCTTATATCCCAATTATCAATAGTTGGAAATAACAACAAAATGTATGGAGTTTTAGAAGATTATTGTTTTCTATATTGAACATGTATTGTATTGAATTTTGCGAATAGTTATGAATCTTAACAACATTATAACCGAATATGGGTAAAAACCAGTAGTGCATTGAAATTCGTCAATTTCGCAACTTAGGTATTGTAGACAAAAATAGGACCAAAATGAGGTCTCACTAATTATACACGTTCTAATGTTACTTCTCACGATATGGGACAGAAACTATGTTGTGGTATACAAAGCTAGGCTATTTTTAATTATTGTATATCTAATATAAAAGTTATACACAAGCGCTATATGATTGGTCGTAATCAGATGGGCATGTAATATTTTGACTAAACAGGCACTCAAGCATATGTGATGGATATGTACTATAACTGTTGAACAAATATTCATATAAATCAGTCATGTGCATTGTCCTTTAATATTACTTTTAGAATTTGCATTAGCCGAATAAACTGAAGTAATAACAAAACAGATAAGCAATTAGAAACATAAACATAAAATCTCGTTATAAAACACTTTTATCATACACAGTTGTCAATAATTCACAAATCTGTGTACATATTCCAGCACCAACTTGAAAATATATTGTTTATAAAAAAAATGCGTGCGCATATTCTAGCACGAGCATAAAATAGCAATTCTCCTTAAAATATTGTTTTTATTGAAAACTTTCAATCTTATTAATTTTGATTCGGAAATCTTTCCAAAAGGCGTCAATTTCTTCTGTACTTAAATGCTCTGGATAATCAATAAAACAATCCTGCCGAAGACTCCTAAAACTCTTGGGGAGATTTCGCGTACAACCTGAAATGTAGAAAACAACAATTCCAATCGAATGGCCCCTTTTACCGGATTCTATTTCAGTCATTTGCGCTGCACATTTCCACTCCGGATCGTTGTTGCATAATGTAGACACGACGAACACAACAACCTTACTGCCATGAATTGCATTTGTTACGGCATCAATAATAGAACGACCAGTTTCAATATCGTTATAGGTATACACTTTATAATGTAGTTCGTTCAGTTTTGGTTTCAAAGTGTCCAATACGAATTCTTGTACATGTTCGTCATAAACCAGGTAAATATCGTGTTCAAACGTGCTATTTAATGGCATATAACCACTACGTGTGTTCATGCTTACATAGTACCAATAACGTATCTTCCATCGGAATCTATGCACAGTGCCACCGACAATAATATTAATAAACAGAAATATAATTACAACGAGGACACTAATTAGATATGTGTATGAAGCACAGAAGGTTCGCAGGAAATCGACCTGGAACTGCAAATCATGTTCTGATTGGATTAAAGTTGCGTTTGGAATCGACGATGATCTGTTATGAGTAAAGTAACATTCGGAAATAAGCACTACCAGCAAATTATAAGAAGGCTCCATGTGATCAAGAATCCACTCCAAGACTTCTACATTTTCACAAGAACAAGCTATAACATTTGTCCTTAGATTCAGGGTCAGTGAACCATTATTCCTGGAAGATGCGATATTGTCAAGATCCGATCGAAGTTCTTTTGTCAGCGTGTTCATGTGATTGTTTGACATATTTAATAACTCCAATGATTTCATGTGACTTAACCTGTTATCAAAAGCAAACAAATTATTGTGAGCCAAATTGATCTTCCTCATTTTAGTTTGATTCGCGAGAAGCAGTGGATGGAGTCTGCTTATTCTATTGACGGACAAATCAATAATTTCAATCTCAAAATTTGAGTGAAATAATTTCTTATTCTCAACAGCATAGAACAGATTATTGCGCTGAAGGTACAGGCGCTTAACATTGGGCATACCTTTGAAGAAATCCGTTTTTACTACAGAACAAAAGTTATTACTTAGGTCGACGACTTCTACATGTTCAACCCCATGTACCGGTCCCGCCCAGCAATACAAAAGCGAATACGAGCCCATGAAATATCTCATGGAATTATTGGTGTCTATATAAAAGTCGTATATAGGCAATCCAATTTTGCTGTGACTAATATCGACTTTCTCTAAGTTTGGTGGAAGGAATCCCGTAACGGATATCGTTGGAATAAAATTTTGAGGTTTTGGACAATCAGAGTCCTCTGAATTGACATCGCTTTTAATGAACTCCTCGTTGGTCATAAGCAAATTGAGATCATTAAAAGATGTTGAAAAGGAATCAGTATGACGCCACAGATAAAATTCATGTCCAAAAAAGTTATATGATATGTCAAGTGACTTCAGGTTAGTTAACTGATAAGCGAAAAACATGTAGAAACCCAGCTCAAACTTGTTTCGTCTGACACGCAAGTGTTCCAGGGTCGTTGGCAATTGCCGAAATGCACCTATTTCAACCGATCTAATTCGATTGTCATCCATGGACAAATATTTTAAGGAAGTGTGCGACAGTGATGCTGCTATTTTCGTGGAAATATTGACATCGCATCCCAAAGAAGTGGTTTTTTGAACACTGTCAATAGAGAGGTTTTGAATACCATGAGGTAAACTTGAAAACCCTATGGATGCCTTCTCTAAGGTCAGTTGGTAATTTTGAGAAAGATCCAGTTTTAAGAGTTTTTCCATGTTCCTGAACGCGTTTTTCGAAATGCTTAGCACGCCACAATGGACTACGGACAACTCGGTGACGTGAATCATGTTCGCAAATGTGTTGTCAGTGATTTTCTTCATGTCGCAAAAATCGGGATATTCCTCCGATGGTGTAATAAATTCTCCGGATATCACTACGGACTTTAAATTCGACATATTTAAAAGATCTTCGCTAAACGGTTTCAAAGTAAAGCCGTCAATCCATATTTCTTCGAGGGAATGTAGGTTTCTCCATAAATTGCTCGGATAACTAGTATTGATATGATAAATAAAAGTCGTCTGATACGTAATTAATTTCTTCAACGACGTCAAATGATTGAACACGTGCTCATTCGTTTTGTTTGTAAGTGGTAGGTCCACGTTGTGCGAAATATTGAGGACTTGTAACCTGGAAAGTCCAACTAACGTTTCGCTGTCTATTGTTGCGTTGTTGTTCATTCTCAAGTTGATTGACGTGTTAAAAAGATTCAATTCCTGCAGATTTGAGAAATTTGCAAATGGTGTTTTCGTTTGACTCGTCAGATTCTGGAGATTGTTATTTGACATATCGAGCTGAACGATCTGGTCTTCCGATATATGTTGGAATACAGGTATTTGTCCATTCAGTGTCGGCGTTGAGGCGCAACTCACCATATACAACCCGGAAGTTTTGTTTTTTGAAATACAGACACAGGGAGCACAGGCATTATTGTGAACCATATCTGATAAAGTCCCTGATATTACACATATCATTTGTAAAAGAGACATAAGTCGCCCAATTATCACTGCCATATTCTGAAAAGAAAAGTAAGATACTTAGTTGCACCGAAACTGAATTTATTTCTGCACTACCTTATACAATATGCAAACATTTGGTCGGGTGTTAAGCCATACGTTTTATACAAAGGGAGTTTAATCCTAAGGTTATTTTGAAATGGTCTAGCGTCCATTTCATGGGTAGAACCAGTACTTGGTGCCTTTCAAGGGGGAGATCTAAAGAACGTTCCCACAATGGGGATCGAATCCGTAACCTGGCGGGGTGCCAGATAACTCCATATCCACTACACCACGGCAATCTCTAATAGACGGAGGTCGTCCAGATAGAAGACGATTGTTTTATCTGACAATGAGGTACACTAAACTTTGTATACCATATAGAGGAGTTCATTGTTATGTCATGTGGTTGGTTTAATTTTAGAATGACATAAAACAATCCAAAATACATACATATATAAACGCTTCTATCATTTATGTATGAATATGTCAACAACCACACACACGAAATTCTACATCGTCGGAGTATTTATACGACGTAATTATAGCCAGATGTGAACTATGGTTACGTAAATAAGATACTTACGGAATCTCTAAATGCACACGAAGTATTCCCATGCACAGTTATTTGATTATTATTTTTCTCAAACACCCTCTGGTGCATCACGTTATATATGTATGCTGTTCACACTTTTTTCGGCTGGATTGTATGACTAAAACACAAAATATTATGTCCCGTGTATATGTTTTTCATGGCTCATTACATATTCATTTTGTCATCATCAACAAACAAAATAATATAAACATATCAGTCAACGAATCTTCGCTAAACTACACCTGACTGGTTTTACAATCACATACTACCTGTTTGCTTTAATAAAACTCAAATTTTAAGAACATTAAGAATACATCACGTTTAGCACGGAAGATAATTCAAGTTTTTTAACAAAAGAAAAGAGCGTAATAAAGACAGGAGCACAATGCACCATTGAACAATTAGCAACCAGTATGGCAGTAACACGTCTTAGGAGTTTGTTTTTTTTCCGCATGACACATCCCTTACAGAAACCAGATATTGTTTTTAGGCGTCCGTGTATCCATAAGACCAAGTATTTGTACTATGGTAGTTATAGTAGTTAGGTGTATATATGTTATATGTTTTCAAATTGCATAGCGACCAGTGTTTTGTTGTTAATTCAATTTACGCTATACCCATATATGTGAATTCATTGTATACTGATACGTGTTATTTACCTCATGCTTTCGTAATTAGATGGATAAGCTGATAACATATCGCCTCTGTGCATGGCAATGGTAAGTCAGAAGTAGCTGTTCGCGTGCAGTTTATTCAGCGCCAAAATATAACCCCAATGAGACTTAATAATTGCATTGTTTTGGCTGTGACAACTATTTAGCTGAAAATTGCAGTTTTACTTAAAACATTCGTCCCAACTTTCGTGAGTCTAGCAAGTTAATTAGGTGGGAGTGTTGGGACACACTCCGTATCCACACATACTGCTGCCTCAGGCGCGGAAGGACCTAATAAACTTCGAAATGAAATACACTCTCGTAATGACAAGTTTACGACAGTGTTTAAAATTATCTTAATCTCTATTGTTACGGTGAAACAATGCATGGAACGTGCGTTCGATAATCGCCCCACCTTGTTCTTTCCAAAATCCTTCCTCAGAACATTTGAGGACACCCTCCTGTTTAATGGACGGAATGGCTGCAATAACGGACACATTTAAATCTCATCAAATTTATAGCGAAGTAGTTAACGCCAAGCTCATGATAAGCAGAAATACATAAGGTCACAGACAAAAAAAGCAGGTCATTATCTGATATAACAGACCAAATTGTAAAACTTGAAAACATGGTTTCAGATGGACACGCGTTCGTTTTGAGATTCATGAGGAACGGTGGCAAACCCCCGGCAATAATGTTGTACACCGATGAACAATTAGCTGACATACATAATTATTGCTACAGTGGTCGAAAATTCCTTGATGTTGATAAGACTATCATGCTCATAAAGATGCATTTCACGGTCACGGTCATCAAGCAGTTTTCTGTTGCTCTTCAGTAAAATGATCAATCGTAATTGTCCATATGCCCAGTGTGCATACACAACAATAGTGACTACGAAACATACTGTCACTTTTTCACCATCTGAAATTCCAATTATGCCACGACCTTAAAAATCTTGCAAATGGTAGTGACGACGAAAAAGCGCTCACCAGAACTCAAATTTTGGGCATATGGAATCTACAGCAAAATGCACTACAACAATTAACAGATAACGCAGTACCGTAACTTCAAGTAAAACGAAAGCATTTTTTTCATTTCTTGACATGATTTCATTTGCTTCGAATCAAAGTGCAATAACTTTGAAAATTCAGCAAGATGTTAACGTACTTCAGAAAAAGGTTTAAAACCTTATCTGCAAGAAAAGGTCGACTTAATGGCAATGGCAAATTTAATTGGACACATAATAAGTGTGAGTCAATAAATCATGTCATAAAACTCACTGTCAAATGAAGAACACAAGGTTTCACAATGTTTTTTCCAGTTTCTCCATATTTTGATTCAGTGCTTATTTAAGGAAAAAAGTGCTCTGTTTGGTAGCGGAACACTGAACCTAGTTGATTCATGCAAAAATGTTTAGGACACCTAGTCACACTGGATTAATATGTCAGTCCAGGAACGAAACAGTCTATATAAATAATTGCGACAATACATGTCTCAGCCACTAAGCTGGTTCCTCTTAGGGTCATTTCCGTTCTGTTTCCCCCAAGAATAACGGCAAAAACCGGGTGCTCTAAAAATAACAATAATGTCCAAACAACTACCCCGAAGCGCCCAAAAATTGAAAAGTGTGGTGAAACATAAAAAAAAACTGTGTAACGGAAAGACTTTGTAATTACATTAAGGGAATTTTACTAGCTTAAACTTCAAGATTAAAAATAAAAATAAAGTAAGTTACATTATAATGTAGAGTACCCGCTTGCATGTTGCATATTAAGATATTGAGTCATGAAGTTAAACAGATTTGTAAATAAATGTCGCAAGTTTTATTCATAAACGTTTTTTAGTTTGTGTTATATTTTATGTATTGATGTATTTGTTTGACTTTGTTCAGTAATTAAAAGTCCGTAATACATTAAGAGATAATTTAATATTGCTGTACGTTTGTATGTTTGAACATACATCGGAATGTATTATTTATGTAAAGTTACTCTAAACAAGAGATATTAAACACTATCATATATTTTAATAACAAATTTTAATATTAATACATTCTTAGATATTTACAAAGTAAAGGGACGATGCGTGTTTATTCTTCGTAAAATAGCATGGTAAAAATTTATAAGAAAGTTAATTATTCATAAATGTATGTATGGACATGTGTACCTGCTGTTTAAAATTTATAATTAATAAACTAGTTTTTATATTATTTATTGTAAATAGTGCAACTGTAGCTTCTATGTCGATGCACACTCGCATTTTCTATACTAGCCTGTTGATATATATGATAAAAAAATCAATTATTTACAAATAAATTGGTCTTTTTTAAGATGTATATAGGATCTGGCATGAGTTGTCATATAATTACCATATTTTATTAAACGAGTTTAGGAATTTTGTTAGTAAGCGAGCCTTTGGCGAGCTTACTAACGAATTTCCTGGACGAGTTTAATAAAATATGGTATGATATGACAACGAGTGTCAGATCTTTTTTATCAAATGCTTTTAAATGAGCAAATTAAATAAATATTTACGCAAACATAATGATAAATCCTGAATATTGTTTACATTTCGTGACGTCATTTGACGTTGCAACGTCATTTCAGCAAAATAACAAAATGCGATTGGTCAATAAACGAAAACTAAGCCAATGAAAACACTTAAAAAGTATATAACACATGTGTAATATATAGAGGATATTTGTTGGATTCGGTGGATTATCGATTTTAATTCACGAGTAATCATATAAATTAATATTTTCACGAGTGGCGCAGCCACGAGTGAAAATATATATTTTCTATGATCACGAGTGAATTAAAATATATATTCCACCGCATCCAACAAATGTTCTCTTTATTTCATGCTTTTTTCACAGTCTATATATACATTGTTTAAGAGTTTAACTAAAGAATGTCGCTGGGATAATGACGTCATTTCGTCAAAATAAGGACGTCATTTCACAGTAAACAGTGAAAATTATCGATAATTTTCACTGATAATTTTCATTGTTTGAAACAGTGAAATTATCAGTTTTAATTCACTGATATTTCTCTATAAACCACCGGAAAGCATTAAATAAAAAATATATGTAATGGTTATATTACATGGGAAACAGGGTATGGCATGTGATAAATTAATATCTACTAAATATAACTCTGAATAATGAACATGATGTATGCTGGCGTTCTTTAGATAGATTTTGGTAGATCCTGTATTTCCAGTGACCGGAATTAGTGTATTGTGACCTTAACTTTTCACCGGCTATATAATTACAGTACGCACCGGCATTTTTTTGAAAATCGAGGAAGATGAGTAAAAACAAACGAAAAGTAACGGTAGATGCCGATGACAGAAAGAAACCTAGTGTATTTGAAAGACTTGGACCGAATGCAATAAAGAGACCAGTCGGGAAATTCAACGACTCCGATTCGGATGTGCGTAAACTATCATTTATGTTGTTGTCAATGTTGAATCCGAAACGTTCTTTCAACCATTCGTCGATGATTCGAATCGTTTATTTTGTTTATTGAACAGAACCATGCTGATTTTTAAGTAAATTTTGATAAGTAAATGTTATATTTAAAAAATATGTTTGTGCGCATCATATTGCAACAAGGTCGTATTGTACTTTAATCTGTTTTCTTTAAGGCAACTCGTTTTACTCAACGAGAAATTATTATTGAACTGCACTTGTTTCGGATAATTCGGACATACATCCCTGTACAGTAATTTTGCACCTACGGTAATCTAGTGCACTACAAGTAGTGTAGATTTATATTTAGAACGAAGATAAACATAACATGCAAAGCGGGTGCCACCTTCCTCACCCACCCTATTCCGTGCTGCCTTAAAGAATTTCTACAACATGATGATTACAACTCTGTAGTATGTACATCTTGGTGGGAGGGATATTGCAACTCTGTATTACTGCATGTGGCATATGGGTGGAAGAGGTATTTGTCACAACTATGAAAATCTTAAGATATTTCAGGGATTTGCTTATTGTCATCATATACAGAGTGACTTTTCGCAAAATTTGTTAAAAGGGACCCAATACACATTTATTGAGACACCCTCAAAGAAAATTGTCATATGGTGAAAAAGATACCTTAACGATTTAATTGTGAAACAATATTTTTGTAGCAATGTGTTACGTAAACCATATCATGTTAGTATAACTATTCATAATAATCTAAAAACAGTGAAATGTGTGACCATGTTTCAGGAGGTTGTCCATAGGTGCAGAAACTGGGATACAACAGGCGCATGTTCATATGGAAAGGCGTGCAAGTTCCTGCATGATCCAAAATCAAAACTGTAAGTATCAGAAATTCAGATTCACTTCTTGGCCTTTCTTTACTTAGCTCTCAGACGTTTCCATATATCAGAATATATACAAGAGTTAAATACTCAACTCTCACTTTGCTCACTGCATGTGAAATTTTGTAGGTACCTGAAGTTTGTCATTATTAATTTGATTGTAAAATTAATATAATCAACATTCATAATTGTCTTTTTCATCACACTAATTGATATATAATTTTTTAATGAATTAAAAAGAAACTAGAAAATTACTGTTTCAAAATAGTGCATGTTTGTGGTTGAAGATGGCTTCAGCTTATAAGTTCCACACAGATTAATGTTGTAACTTTATCGCTCAGTCTTTCAATTTTATTGCAGTTACATTATCTTGGTGAATGGTTTTAAATATTGTCTGTATAATTTAATTATTAATACTTCTATCGGCAATTTTCTCATTTTGATGTTTGTACAAAATAACATGGTTCGTTTTGAGACTTATGTTTCGATATTGCAGTGGAAAAGATGAAAGTCAAGAGGATCTCCGTCTACGTGTAAAGCACAAAGGTCAGAAGCGGGATTTGAGACCCAGTGATTCTGAAGATTCTGCAGAAAAAGGTAACTGAATATCTGCTATATTTTAACCATTTCCCCCTCAGAAGCAAAGTGAAAATGTTCATATACAGCCAGCATTAAACCAGAACAGCTAGTCTGCTCAGGTTTTATGCAGTTTGCTTCTCATCTGTATCTAAGGGTTGGAAATGAAGCCTTTAAAACTTTAATCTAGTAAGAAGTAGTCTAAAGGATTACAAACATGTCAAAATGCGAATCTGAGTGAGGAAGGGTTAAGCAAGACTTACAAGCTTAGAATTCAAGTTTAAGAATCTTTATAAACATGTTCCCTGGCATTGTTTTCAGACACAGAATGTACAGATATTCCCTATGAATTCATAATTGACTAATTTTAAGAAGTCTAAGAAACTATCAATACATCACTGGTGTTGTTGTCAGACTAGGACTGGCATGAATTTCGAATAAAAGACCCAACTGAAGAATAGCTTTAATTTGTCTTTATAAACATAGACGCTGGTCTACTTTTTCCCTATTTGGTTATGACTTAATTCCATTTGAAACATGCAGTTTAGATTCAGTGGTGTTTTTTTGTCAAAATTGGGGGCAAAATTTCTGGGGAATTCCCATTCTCATAAAGTATATATTTTTTCCCAAATTACTGTCTAAAATTCTCAATTTAAGGTTCCAAAAAAATATGTGTTTTCTTCAATTAATTTTATCATTTCCCAATCCAGCTCTATAAGTTGAATTGTGTTTAAGTATTTGTTATAAAAAAAAAACACCAAAAAACCAATTTCCCAATTTATGTTTAAACGATACCATTGTCCTAATGCTAAGCGCCCTGGCCCTATTCCCAGAATGGTGAAACAAAAAACACTGAGATTACAACTATGTAATGCTCAAATGAACAAAAATATGTATTGCTTCGGATCACCATTTTACACTTCACCTCATGCATGCTTAAAATCCCAACTTAATTGAAGATTAAGATATACTCAAAGCAGTAAATTGTTTCCACTTAGACATATCCAGAACATCAATTTAAGGGAGTTTTTGAGGTTACGAAACTCCAACTGAATTTAAAACTAACCCTAAGACTCCAGGGTTTTTTCTCCACTTTTGGGAAGATAGCCCATGGCTTTGGGATTGGGAATTTTTGCGACATTTTCAAGAAATTGTGAAAATAAATTCAGTAGTCTTCTATTTTTGTGCGCAAAAGTCCACTGATTTGGGATATACTAATTTGATAGAACTCTTTATAATAATTCAAATTAAAAAAACAAAATCATATAAATCAGTTTTATATACTTTGTTAGATGTAATTGAATTAAAATTGAGATAAAATAAGCATTATACACTTCTTTCTAAAAAATAAAAATAAAAAAATAAATTGATTTTTTTGGCACTTTTTGGGATTGGGAATAACGCCGTTTTTCGGCTATAAAAATGGGCCAAAAACCCTGGACTCTATGTGACCCTGTCCCGTGTTGTTGTTCAGACTACGACTACAAGGAGAAGCTAGAGCTGGAGCGTGAACGTCAGCTCTTGAAGAGGCAGCTGAGCCAGCTGGAAGACGATGATAAGGACGTCCTCCGTGAGAACTTCCGCATTGAGTCCAGGCTCCAGAAGGTACGAAATGTTGCTTCCCGTGACTCTATTTTGTAAAAGTAACTTTTGTTTCTATTATATTAGAATAAACTTTCCCTGAAGCAATTTGCCCGTCGGTATCCGTCAAAAACTATCAAGACCGAGAGGTCACGGGCTCGATCCCCACTGTGGGAGTGTTCTTTAGATCTCCCCAATAGACACCAAGTACTGGTTCTAGTCCCAGGAATCGGACTCAAGAGCGTTTCAAATAAGCCATAGGCTTTCGTTGCAATGGAGCAAAAATAAATAGATTTAAACTAAAACAAAACAGTTTCAACACAACCACCTTTAACTTTTAAATCAACCAAAACTAGATGTAAGATGTACTTGTACATGCAGTTACTCGGAAGTCTGCTGGCCCTCGAAACAAAGCCAGTAAAATTGCACGAGGTCTAAAAAAACAATTCCTAAATAGTGGCACTTGTGGCTAGTGAAAAATTCAGTAAATTTACCAGTTTGTAGTTAACTGGCCAGTGAATTGGAATTAAGGCCATTAATATTTATGAGATTATTAGACCTTGTGGCTGGTTACGGTTTTTGGAGACTTTTGCGGAGACTGAAAATGTATTAGCCTCGCTCTGTGAAAAGTGGGTTTAATTCATGTGCATAAAGTGTCGTCCCAGATAAGCCTGTGCAGTCCGCACAGGCCAATCAGGGACAACAGTTTCCGCCTAACCTGGATTTTTGCAAAGAAGAGACTTTCTTTAAACAAAAAATATAGAAGCGGAAAGTGTCATCCCTGATTAGCGGGAGATAAGCCTGTGATGACTGCACCGGCTTATCAGGGACGGCACTTTAGGCACATGCATTTAACCCCCTTTTCTTAGAGCGTGTCTCACATATTTGTGTCAATGTCAGTCTTCTGTGTTGTATTTTGTGTCAGTAGCTCTGAGTCAGACATATTTGTGTCAATGTCAGTCTTCTGTGTTGTATTTTGTGTCAGTAGCTCTGAGTCGGACATATTTGTGTCAATGTCAGTCTTCTGTGTTGTATTCTGGGTCAGTAGCTCTGAGTCGGACATATTTGTGTCAATGTCAGTCTTCTGTGTTGTATTTTGGGTCAGCAGCTCTGAGTCGGACATATTTGTGTCAATGTCAGTCTTCTGTGTTGTATTCTGGGTCAGTAGCTCTGAGTATGACATATTTGTGTCAATGTCAGTCTTCTGTGTTGTATTCTGGGTCAGAAGCTCTGAGTCGGACATATTTGTGTCAATGTCAGTCTTCTGTGGTGTATTCTGGGTCAGTAGCTCCGAGTCGGACATATTTGTGTCAATGTCAGTCTTCTGTGTTGTATTCTAGGTCAGTAGCTCTGAGTCGGACATATTTGTGTCAATGTCAGTCTTCTGTGTTGTATTCTAGGTCAGTAGCTCTGAGTCTGACAGTTCTGGGGATAGCCGCAGTCGCAGTAAAACCAGGAAGCAAGCGTAAGACTTATAGACATTATCTATTTATACATTTTAATCTTTGTGAGATGTAAAAACTTGCTTCTTTTGTTTCATTAATATACCTCACTTCCATTTGCTGAGACTGACATAATTCTTTGAAAAGGGCAATATTTACTTTAACATAATATATTCCTATGATATTTATTTTAATAAATCAAACAAACATTATGTTATTTAATCAACACACTAGTAGCATGTGCAGATGTTATAGAGAGAAAAAATCAAGCGCTCAACAACATTGATTTGTGTAAGTGTACTTTAATGAGCACCTACAGATTATGACCGCACATGGATTTTCCGGAAAACCCAAGTTACTAATTTGAAACCCATGTGTGGGGTATATTAAAAATTAAAGCAAGATCTGGGTATATTACATTCCAACATGATGCAATATGCCAATTATGCAGGGATGGGTAGATGGGCTGGTTTAAGCAATTAAAAAAAATTCTACAGAGTAATGGAACAAGTACAAACCCTGCTTCAAAAAATTAAAAGTATAAAGTATATCTAACTAATAAAAAAAAACTTGGATTTACAAAAATACAGCATACATATGAGCGGGTCCTGAATAAGCCAGGCTTAATGCATGTTCACAAAGTATCATCATAGATAAGCCTATGCAGTGACGACACTATCCGCTTTTAAGGAATTTTGCGTTAAAAGTAAGTCTCTTCTAAACAAAAATCCAATCTAGGCGCGAAGTATTGTCCCTGATTTCTTTGTGGATGCTTAGGCTTAACTGGGACGATACTTTAATCACATACATTAAGCCTCGTTTTCCCAGAGACCGAGTCATATGTTTTTATTGCTTTCGATCTGAGTAGCAATTTGCCAAATTTGGATTCTTAATTGTTCACAATAATAGCATGTGTTGTAATTTTTCATTTAATATTCACCATTTTAGGAAAAAGAAGAAGAAAAAAAAGTCCCCAATAAAACTGAAGCTTCCCAGTTCAGGCCCAGGGTAAATAAAAACAACTTTCTAACACGAAGGAACTTTTTTAGTGGATAAAAGTTCTTTAAATATTTTTACCCTTTGCCACTCAGATACACATTTTGACCCATTGGTAATCCATTCGAAAATCAAATTAAATTAAAGACATTTCCTAATAAAGTCAAGTTTTAAAGGCTTCATTTCCAACCTTCAGATATAGATAGGCAGCAAACAGTATAAAACCTGAACAGCCTGCGAGTGAATCGTAGGCTGTTCTGGTGTTATGCTGGTTGCATAAGCCATTTTCACTTTGGGGTCTTTGCTTCTGAGTGGGAAAGGGTTAACACAGATTGTGCTTTGAGTTTTTATGTTCCCGGTAGGGTGGCATATAGCAGTTGAACTGTCAGTCTGTGCGTCCGTCCGAAAACTTTAACATTGGCCATAACTTTTGCAATATTGAACATAGCAACTTCAACTTTTGCATGCATGTGTATATTGTGGAGCTGCACATTTTGAGTGGTGAAAGGTCAAGGTCATCCTTCAAGGTCAAAGGTAAAAAAACAAAATCCAAGAGAAGAAACAAGCTTTAAAGGGAGATAATTTCTTTACCTGCCAAATGATAAACAGAAATTTTATTTCAAAGCGGCCCAGTAGGGGGCATTGTGTTTCTGACAAACACATCTCTTGTTTTAATTCTATCACAAACACATTTAGAATTTGAACAATTAAACATTTATATGACGTTTTGAGAATTGGAGATATTCGTCAAAAACTCATAGAGTTCTATATACTGAAAAAATATATTTAACACAAATATAAGTTTTTACTTAAGTTCATTGGATCTAACACTTCAAACAAGCATTGAATTTATATGGTATGCAATGAACATTGCACATACGTTTGAAGCTTTTAATATGTTGAGGTTTAATAAAAAAGTTTCTTCAAATCACAAAGACTGAAGTTTAGCCGAGCTATATTTGACGCGCTATTTAACAGTAGAGGTTTAAACAGGAAATGTCTTTTTGCATTACGGTACACACTTTATTATAACAAAATTGATTTCCAGAATGTTTTCTTAATAGACTTACTGTCACATTTACAAATCACGTAACGCATGTTGGTCATGTGTTTGTCTACTAGGCTCGTGAAATCGTGAAAGCTGTGCGTCACTCTTCCAATATGCAAGTCACAGACGTCAATCTCAAAGACTACTTCACAACATTTACCAACCTGCTGAGTGATTCACGATATCTTAGTACAGATAGCGATGCCCAAAATGCTGTGATGAAATTAGCCAAGGTAGTTTGATAGTGTTATGGCGTGTAATATTGCACGTTTCTTGCTTATTGTATAAGAAGAATGATAGAATATATTGTTTTAGGCATCTGTCACCATTTGACTACTTATATGAAACAGATTGCAATAAAGCACCATCCCTGTATTGTTTTGAGCGTATATAGGGGCCGTCANTATTCCCACTGTTAAGAAAACTGCTTGAGTCATTTAAAAACATTTTTACAAATGACTTGATAATCTGAATTTGATGTTTTCATAGCTTGTGTTGGATGTAATTCGTTTTAATTTAAAATTAAAATAAATAATTCTAGTATTCATTGGACTTTGTGTCATCACTTATGTTAGAGTTATATTGAGTGATATCTGCTAAAATTACTGACAGACTTAAAAAACTTGATGAAGTTCAGGGTTTAACAATTACTTATAAATCCAACTGTTCAATCGGACAAAAGCCTTACAATTTTACTTGTCCTTACTATAAAGTTACTTGTCCTTACATTAAGATGCATCTTAAAATACTATGAAAGTTTGCATTAATTTTAAGACCTACATCTTAAGTAATAATTTTTCAGATTTTTTTTTTTTAAAGTTCATGGGAACTTACTATAATAGTGTTGTAAATTAACTGTATGATTTATCTCCCTTGTCAACAGTATGGTATAGGACTGGGTGAAAGTATCGAAAAATCTTGCACTTTATCGTTAAAACATATACAATAAGTTTTTAAGGAAATTTAGCCGAAGTACTAGATTTAAAAAAACAATTTCTTTTGTTCGCTTGGTCTTCGGAGTACATGTAGCAGATTCTTTTTTTACTGGACACATATTTTGGTTGTCCTTGGCAATCAGACAACTGTTAATGTCAAGCCCTGAAGTTGTAGGTATGTGAGCTATTAATATTCAAGTTAAAGTAGTGTTACAGAAGTAAGTTAACCCTTTCCCACTCTTAAGCAAAGTAAAAACAGCTATATGCAAGCAGCGTAAAACCAGAACAGAGTTACTCGCAGTCTGTTTAGTATTTATGCTGTTTGCTGCTAATAAGTATCGTAGGTTTGGAAATGAAGCCTTTAAAACTTAAATCTTGAAACAAAGTTGTTAAATTTTATATAATTGTCTAAGAGATTACAAATGCGTCAAAGTATGTATCTGAGTTGTAAAGGGTTAAACATGAACTTGAAAAAATGTCTGAGTCTATAATACACACTCTGTGCTCTGTCCTTTTACCAGCATTGATAGTGATGACCACCAGAAAAAGCACAAGAAAAAGTCCAAGAAGAAACACAGCCGAGCCGATTCCTTGTCCAGCATCGACCGATCATCCGAACCAGAACAAAAAGGACGCAAGCTGCTGAGTCCTTTAAAATTCAAGAAGAATCCAAAACCTGTAGTGAGTAACGCCATACAGGGATTTCACTCAGATGATGAACCGGATACTGCTCCCCAACCACCTAAGATGAAGCTGACCATGCCTTCAAGGTCGCCACCCCTGGGTATTGTAGTGCCACCCTTGCCGCTTAGAGTGAAGTCAACCAGGTCAAGGTCATTGTCTAGCGGGGAAGGTCGCAGGGGTGAAAAAATGAAAGCCATGAGCTTGGTGTCTCCCGTGAAAAAGAAAAAAGCTGAGAGAAGAGAGTCACCAGAGTTTGTGAGAGAATCCAAAGTTGAAAAGGTCAGAGTGTCAAAACAACAGCCAAGGTCAAGGTCACCCAGTTTTGAAAAGTCGTTGTCATTTTCTCCGGATGGTAAAAAGGCCCGGAAAGCGGAGAAGAAGAAGAAAAAGAAGGAAGCCGAAGCTCTCGATAAATCAAAAGACACGTCTTTGGATAGGTCCAGAGGTTACGAGAGTCGTGACCGGGAGCTAAGTCCGGTATCAGACTATAGGGCAAACTCGCCCGTGAAAAAGAAGAAGAAAGACAAAAAGAACAAGGACAAGAAGAAAGATAGGGCTCCGTCTCCTCCTGTTAGAGAGGAAGTTGTTGTGCCAAAAAAGAAGAAGGATAAAATGAAGGCAAGAGATAGGTCTGTGTCCCCGCCAGTCCCTAAGAAGTCACTGGAGAAAAGGAATCTGGATCGATCACATGACCGCAAGGAATTAGGTAATCTTAGGGAATTCTTTTCGCTAATTTAATAGCCATGTCAAGGAAGTTTCCTCATAGAAATTACCTCCATTATTTAGATTAAAAAAATACCCCCCCTCCAAAAATAGATTTAATCAATGGGTCTGTAAAACAAAAACAAATTAATTTGCGTCTGTCAGAAAAAAAACTTCAGTTGATGAAAAGATATAAATACAAATTTCATGGGAAAATGTGCATACCCTTTCTGTTGATTGTGTCAACAAGAAACAAGTGACATTTCAAAAACAAAGTCATGTTTTGCCAAAAATTCTATTAACTAACTAAATGGAGGATTTTTAGGTTGAATGCTGTTTCGTATTTTATGAGCTCACATGTGCAGTGCACAGGGTTAGCTTGTGGGGCCGCTTTTTGTCTGTCGTGCTTCATCGGTAAACTTTTCATTAAAACGATATCTCCTCTTAAACCGCAGGGCAGATTTCAACAAAACTTCCAAGGCATGATCCTTGGGTGACCCTTTTTTAAAGTTGTTCAAATTATTTTGGTTCACTGCATATGTAGTTTGCCAGGGCCCATATTCACCAGCCCATTCTTAGACTTAAGAATAAAGAATAGACTTAGAACCAAGACAACTAAGTCCAGCATTTGATTATATACAGGCTTCCATTGGTGATTATGTCATTACCAAAATTCTCTGTGAATGATGATGTAGATAGATGTTCCTAATGAAATGTTTGACTTGAAATTAAAGCAATTCTTGAATTTTCCAATTTAATGAATACTCTTTATTTTAGACTTAAGTCTCAGAATAGTTTTGTGAATGTGGGCTGAAACCAACAGCTTTGATATTTGGTATGTGACGTCAGAAAATTGTTGTATACAAACATTTAAAAAAATCATGCCCATTGGGTCAATATTGGCCCTGCCTAGGATTGTGGGGTTGAAATGTTTTATGTTGATTTATATAGCATAGAAACTACAAAATTCTTTGAAACAACAAAGCACACATCTTCCATATTTTGAATATGACATCTTATTGTGGTCCTCTACTAAGATTGTTCAAATAATGCCCGGGGTTTGGTACCTGGCCATGCCCCATTACACTGGTAAGCTACATGTATATACGGCCATATTGGCCCTCTTGTAAAACCTTTCAAGTTTTCATTAAATAAGTTTGCTATGGTTTCAACTTGTAATATGTCAATATAGCTGCTGTATGTATTACACTCATAGATACTGGATATTATTATTAGAACCAAGGGGCAGATCACCCATGGGTAGTAAGATGTCAAGGTCTCCGATACCCGCTAGAAGGGCTAGATCACCAGACCCACCACCCAGAGGTAGATACTTTAATGTAGTATTTATGGCTGATGGTAGAAACTCATTTCCAAACTTGTCCAGCATAGGAAGTTTTACCGTCAGACATCAGAACAATTTTTGTGTAAAGATGTACTCTTTTTAAGTAGTGTTTATGTCAAACTGTTAGTGAAATTTGTTAAAAAAATTAATCATTTAAACATAAATTTTTACTTAAGAAGATTGTTTCCTAAGATGGACATATGCATCATTTAATGCTTCATAACTTAATTGAAATAAGATTGTCATGTTATAAGTGGCTTACTAGGGTATCGGGTCATATACTTGAAAACTGGAAGATTGAGCCTCTGATTCTCGAAATATTGCTCATCATATTTGGTGGTCTGACAGTAGCCAAAAAGGATGAGAATAAAGTTGGTAATAACATGATATATTTTTATTGAGATTTTTTTATGGTTTCATTTAGAGCAAAAGTAATTGCTTTTGTGAAAGCACTTCAATAATGACGGGACTTCTATGGCTATGGTTTTTGTAGTCTTGTAATGAAAGCTTTCTTAAATGCAAGTATTTGTGATGCGCTCTAGGAAAACTGGGTTTTATGCATGTGCGTAAAGTGTCATTCCAGATTAGCATGTGCAGTCCCCACAGGCTTATCAGGGACAACACTTTTTGCTTTAACTGGATTTAAGCTAAAAATAGACTTGCTTTAAACGGAAAATTCCATAAAATCGGAAAGTGTCANATTGCGTTTTCAATACGCATTATATTTAATTTCTTTGCGTTTTTAGACATTTTAATAGGGTAGAAAATGCCGATACCCAGCTTATCTGGGGCACTGAAAGTGTCATCCCTGATTAACTTGTGTGACCTGCACATGCTTATCTGGGATGACATGTAACATACATGCATTAAGCCCAGTTTTACCAGAACAAGGCTCATTTTATACTCATAATCGTCTGTGTCCACAGCTGAGAGAGACCTGGACGTGAGGGACAGGGACACCACAGACACTCGAGAGCCCAACAGGGACATGAGGGGGGAAGCCCGCGACTTCAGGGGGGACTCGCGGGGCGCTAGGAACCCAGAGCCAAGGGAGCTGCGGGAACCAAGACCTGATCTCAGGGAGCCCAGAGGGGATTCTAGGGAGCTGAGAGGGGATGCACGAGATTTGATAGGGGACCCCAGGGATTCCAAGTTGGACACACGAGACTCCAGGCAGAACCCCAGGGAAACTAGGCTGGATATAAGGAAGCCCAGAATCGAGCCGAGAGATTCTAGGACTGATTTGAAGGACTCGAGACTCGATTCTAGAGGAGATCGTGCATTAGATACAAGGGATTCTAGGCTTGAGTCGATGATGCCTGTTAGAGACGTTAAGGACAAAGATTCAAGATCAATGAGGGACGCCAGGCCAGATCCTCGTAATAGGGAAACTAGAGATCGGGAACCACTGAGGGAACCATTACGGGACGTTCTAAGGGAATCACTTCGGAAACCATTAAGGGAGCCACTGAGGGAACCAATTAGGACAGATACGAGAGACAGGTAACGGTTGTATTGAAATGACCCGTTTTTTTTCAATTATTATGGTTATATTAAAAACTTAAACATTTTCAAAAACAATTCACTTATAATTGATTGACCCCTTTCAGTGGTGTTTGCTTTTCGTCTACGGGAGCATTAGATAGATTTCTGTTTGGGGGAGCTTTTTAATGAAATCAAAAAGACGCTCATACTGGTTATACCCTGAAAACCAACTTCTTAATCTTAGGATTTTTGACACAGTCAAGCTAAAACAAGCATGTTTAAACTAATAAAAAAAATGCTAACTGCAAGAATAAATTATGTTAGAGGTTAAGAGTGAACGTTACAAGAGCCTTAAAAGAATGAGCCCACTGATCACAAACAATTTATGAAAAGTAAAACCTTTTAGTCCCCTACTGGTGTGTCACAGAAAGGGANCAGTGAGATGTGTGGGTGTGACTTGGTATTAGGGATCTGTATTATTGATGGATGCGAGATAGAGATGATTGGTCAGTGAGATGTGTGGGTGTGACTTGGTATTAGGGATCTGTATGATCAATGGATGCGAGATAGAGATGATTGGTCAGTGAGATGTGTGGGTGTGTCTTGGTATTAGGGATCTGTATGATTGATGGATGCGAGATAGAGATGATTGGTCAGTGAGATGTGTGGGTGTGACTTGGTATTAGGGATCTTTATGATCAATGGATGCGAGATAGAGATGATTGGTCAGTGAGATGTGTGGGTGTGACTTGGTATTAGGGATCTGTATGATTGATTGATGAGAGATAGAGATGATTGTTCAATGAGATGTGTGGGTGTGACTTGGTATTAGGGATCTGTTTGATCAATGGATGAGAGATAGAGATGATTGGTCAGTGAGATGTGTGGGTGTGACTTGGTATTAGGGATCTGTATGATCAATNTAGTCCCCTACTGGTGTGTCACAGAAAGGGACTACATATTTGACTACTATTAATCCTGGCTGTCAGTGAATCTGTCTATCCATCAGTCCATACGAAAATATTTGATCCTGCGATTTTTTTTTAAAGTCTACTAAGATGAAACTTGGTGTATAAAGGGCAATCTGAGGTTAATGCGTGGCCGTTTGTTTTTTTCACCAAAGGTCAAATGTAAGGTCACTGTTACTAAAAATAGAACATTTATTTTTGAAATAACTTACCAAGTACACAGTACATGATCAATAGCTTTCGAAGTACACAAGACATGATCATCAAATTTGTCCGTCTGCAAAAAATTGAAATATCTTGAAAAGAAAAAATAGTCAGATGTCAAAGTTCATTTGACTTGTTACTAAAAATAGAATTACCCTTAATATTGTACAAACTTTAAAAGTACTAAGAATTTATCTGAATCATTAAACTTGGTATGCACATGAAGAGCAATGTGTGATTTATTCGTATGTTTTCACCAGAGCTAAAACATAACTTTTAATCCTTCTGTTATAATTTGGATTTGATTAAGAAACATAGCATGTGTACAGATACATGTAATAGGCAATATGAAGGTAATGCAGGCCTTTTCCTTTCGTATCTACGAGTCTGTTTAACGGACCAATTCCCAAAGCAAAATTGTAAAAAAAAGGGAAATAAGTGTCTAATGAGTATTATATCTCAATTTCATTTCAAGTTCATCTATAAATAAAAGTATGTAACTATAATTTATATCATTTTGTTCCTATAATTAAATTTATAATAAAGAATTATTAAACCCACATTACGGATAATGGGGGCTATATAGGAGTCACTTTGTTGGTCTGTCTGTCCCAAAAATTGGCTTGTCCGGGCCATAACTATGTCGTTCATTAAGGGATTTCAAAATCATTTGGCACATTTCTTCACTATCATTGGACGGTGTGTCGCGCAAAAGAATTACGTGGATATCTCCAAGATCAAGGTCACACTTTGAGGTCAAAGGTAAAAAATGGCCATAAATGACCTTGTCCGGGCAATAACTATGTCGTTCATTGTGTGATTTCTGAATCATTTGGCACTTTTTTTTCTCCATCATTAGACAGTGTGTCGCGCGAAAGAATTATTTCGATATCTCCAAGGTCAAGGTCACACTTTGAGGTGAAAGGTCAAAAATGGCAATAAATGAGCTTGTCTGGGCCGTAATTCTCTTGTTCATTTAGAGATTTCAAAATCATTTAGCACATTTGTTTGCCATCATTGGACGGTGTGTCGCGCGAAAGAAGTACGTCAATATCTCCAAGGTCAAGGTCACACTTTAAGGTCAAAGGTCAAAAATGGCCATAAATGAGCTTGTTCGGGCCATAACTCTCTTGTTCATAGAGAGATTTTACAATCATTTGGCACATTTGTTCGCCATCATTGGAAAGTGTGTGGCGCCAAAGAAGTACGTCGATATCTCCAGGGTCAAGGTCACACTTTGAGATCAAAGGAAAAAAATGGCCATAAATGCGCTTGTCTGGGCCGTATCTATGTCATTCAATGTGAGATTTCAAAATCATTTGGCACATGAGTTCACCATCATTGGACGGTGTGGTGAGCGAAAGAATGACGTCAATATCTCCAAGGTCAAGGTCACACTTTGGGGTCAAAGGTCAAAANATTTTGAATAGTTTGCGACTCAATTTTTCACAATTTTGAAAAGATCGCAACTAATTTTTTCACAATTTTGAAAAGTTCTCAACTCATATTTTCACAAAGTGAGGGGGCCAGGGCCGCTTCACAAAGTCAGGAAAAAAAGCTTGTATAAGTGGCTTACTAGGGTATCGGGTCATAAACTTGAAAACTGGAAGATTGAGCCTCAGATTCTCAAAATATTGCTCATCATATTTGGTGGTCTGACAGTAGCCAAAAAGGCTGAGAATAAAGTTGGTAATAACATGATATATTTTTATTGAGATTTTTTTATGGTTTTATTTAGAGCAAAAGTAATTGCTTTTGTGAAAGCACTTCAATAATGACGAGACTTCTATGGCTATGGTTTTCATAGTCTTGTAATGAAAGCTTTCTTAAATGCAAGTATTTGTGATGCGCTCTAGGAAAACTGGGTTTTACGCATGTGCGTAAAGTGTCATTCCAGATTAGCCTGTGCAGTCCCCACAGGCTTATCAGGGACAACACTTTTTGCTTTAACTGGATTTAAGCTAAAAAGAGACTTGCTTTAAACGGAAAATTCCATAAAATCGGAAAGTGTCATCCCTGATTAACGTGTGTGGCCTGCACATGCTAATCTGGGATGACATGTAACATACATGCATTAAGCCCAGCTTTACCAGAACAAGGCTCATTTTATACTAATAATCGTCTGTGTCCACAGCTGAGAGAGACCTGGACGTGAGGGACCGGGACACCACAGACACTCGAGAGCCCAACAGGGACATGAGGGGGGAAGCCCGCGACTTCAGGGGGGACTCGCGGGGCGCCAGGAACCCAGAGCCAAGGGAGCTGCGGGAACCAAGACCTGATCTCAGGGAGCCCAGAGGGGATTCTAGGGAGCTGAGAGGGGATGCAAGAGATTTGAGAGGGGACCCCAGGGATTCCAGGTTGGACACACGAGACTCCAGGCAGAACCCCAGGGAATCTAGACTGGATATAAGGGAGCCCAGAATCGAGCCGAGAGATTCTAGGACTGATTTGAAGGACTCGAGACTCGATTCTAGAGGAGATCGTGCATTAGATACAAGGGATTCTAGGCTTGAGTCGAGGATGCCTGTTAGAGACGTTAGGGACAAAGATTCAAGATCAATGAGGGACGCCAGGCCAGATCCTCGTGATAGGGAAACTAGAGAACGGGAACCACTGAGGGAACCATTACGGGATGTTCTAAGGGAACCACTTCGGGAACCATTAAGGGAGCCACTGAGGGAACCAATTAGGACAGATACGAGAGACAGGTAATGGTTGTATTGGAATGACCTGTTTTTTTCAATTATTATGGTTATATAAAAAACTTAAATACATTTTCAAAAACAATTCACTTATAATTGATTGACCCCTTTCAGTGGTGTTTGCTTTTCGTCTACGGGATCATTAGATAGATTTCTGTTTGGGGGAGCTTTTTAATGAAATCAAAAAGACGCTCATACTGGTTATACCCTGAAAACCAACTTCTTAATCTTAGGATTTTTGACACAGTCAAGCTAAAACTAGCATGTTTAAACTAATAAAAAAACAAATGCTAACTGCAAGAATAAATTATGTTAGAGGCTAAGAGTGAACGTTACAAGAGCCTTTAAAGAATGAGCCCACTGATCACAAACAATTTATGAAAAGTAAAACCTTTTAGTCCCCTACTGGTGTGTCACAGAAAGGGACTACATATTTGACTACTATTAATCCTGGCTGTCAGTGAATCTGTCTATCCATCAGTCCATACGAAAATATTTGATCCTGCGATTTTTTTAAAAAGTCTACTTAGATGAAACTTGGTGTATAAAGGGCAATGTGAGGTTAATGCGTGACCTTTTGTTTCTTTTCACCAAAGGTCAAATGTTAGGTCACTGTTACTAAAAATAGAACATTTATTTTTGAAATAACTTACCAAGTACACAAGACATGATCAATAGCTTTCGAAGTACACAAGACATGATCATCAAATTTGTCCGTCTGCAAGAATTGAAATATCTTGAAAAGAAAAAATCGTCAGATGTCAAAGTTCATTTGACTTGTTACTAAAAATAGAATTACCCTAAATATTGTACAAACTTTAAAAGTACTAAGAATTTATCTGAATCATGAAACTTGTTATGCACATGAAGAGCAATGTGTGATTTATTCGTATATTTTCACCAGAGCTAAAACATTACTCTTAATCCTGCTGTGATAATTTGGATTTGATTAAGGAACATAGCATGTGTACAGATACATGTAATAGGCAATATGAAGGTAATGCAGGCCTTTTCCTTTCGTATCTACGAGTCTGTTAAACGGACCCATTCCCAAAGCAAAATTGTAAAAAAAAAAATGGAAATAAGTGTCTAATGATTATAATATCTCAATTTCATTTCAAGTACATCTATAAATAAAAGTATGTAACTATAATTTATATCATTTTGTTTTGTTCCTAAAATTAAATTTATAAAAAAGAATTTTTATCGGGCTATATAGGAGTCACTTTGTCGGTCTGTCTGTCCCAAAAATTAGCTTGTCCGGGCCATAACTATGTCGTTCATTGAGGGATTTCAAAATCATTTGGCACATTTCTTCACCATCATTGGACGGTGTGTCGTGCAAAAGAATTACGTGGATATCTCCAAGATCAAGGTCACACTTTGAGGTCAAAGGTAAAAAATGGCCATAAATGAGCTTGTCCGGGCAATAACTATGTCGTTCATTGTGTGATTTCTAAATCATTTGGCACTTTTTTTCTCCATCATTAGACAGTGTGTCGCGCGAAAGAATTATTTCGATATCTCCAAGGTCAAGGTCACACTTTGAGGTCAAAGGTCAAAAATGGCCATAAATGAGCTTGTCCGGGCCATAACTATGTCGTTCATCAAGGGATTTTGAAATCATTTGGCACATATGTTCACCATCATTGGACGGTGTGTCGCGCGAAAGAATTACGTCAATATCTCCAAGGTCAAGGTCACACTTTGAGGTCAAAGGTCAAAAATGGCCATAAATGAGCTTGTCCGGGCCATAACTATGTCGTTCATCAAGGGATTTTGAAATCATTTGGCACATATGTTCACCATCATTGGACGGTGTGTCGCGCGAAAGAATTACGTCAATATCTCCAAGGTCAAGGTCACACTTTGAGGTCAAAGGTCAAAAATGGCCATAAATGAGCTTGTCCGGGCCATAACTATGTCGTTCATCAAGGGATTTTGAAATCATTTGGCACATATGTTCACCATCATTGGACGGTGTGTCGCGCGAAAGAATTACGTCAATATCTCCAAGGTCAAGGTCACACTTTGAGGTCAAAGGTCAAAAATGGCCATAAATGAGCTTGTCCGGGCCATAACTATGTCGTTCATCAAGGGATTTTGAAATCATTTGGCACATATGTTCACCATCATTGGACGGTGTGTCGCGCGAAAGAATTACGTCAATATCTCCAAGGTCAAGGTCACACTTTGAGGTCAAAGGTCAAAAATGGCCATAAATGAGCTTGTCCGGGCCATAACTATGTCGTTCATCAAGGGATTTTGAAATCATTTGGCACATATGTTCACCATCATTGGACGGTGTGTCGCGCGAAAGAATTACGTCAATATCTCCAAGGTCAAGGTCACACTTTGAGGTCAAAGGTCAAAAATGGCCATAAATGAGCTTGTCCGGGCCATAACTATGTCGTTCATCAAGGGATTTTGAAATCATTTGGCACATATGTTCACCATCATTGGACGGTGTGTCGCGCGAAAGAATTACGTCAATATCTCCAAGGTCAAGGTCACACTTTGAGGTCAAAGGTCAAAAATGGCCATAAATGAGCTTGTCCGGGCCATAACTATGTCGTTCATCAAGGGATTTTGAAATCATTTGGCACATATGTTCACCATCATTGGACGGTGTGTCGCGCGAAAGAATTACGTCAATATCTCCAAGGTCAAGGTCACACTTTGAGGTCAAAGGTCAAAAATGGCCATAAATGAGCTTGTCCGGGCCATAACTATGTCGTTCATCAAGGGATTTTGAAATCATTTGGCACATATGTTCACCATCATTGGACGGTGTGTCGCGCGAAAGAATTACGTCAATATCTCCAAGGTCAAGGTCACACTTTGAGGTCAAAGGTCAAAAATGGCCATAAATGAGCTTGTCCGGGCCATAACTATGTCGTTCATCAAGGGATTTTGAAATCATTTGGCACATATGTTCACCATCATTGGACGGTGTGTCGCGCGAAAGAATTACGTCAATATCTCCAAGGTCAAGGTCACACTTTGAGGTCAAAGGTCAAAAATGGCCATAAATGAGCTTGTCCGGGCCATAACTATGTCGTTCATCAAGGGATTTTGAAATCATTTGGCACATATGTTCACCATCATTGGACGGTGTGTCGTGCGAAAGAATTACGTCAATATCTCAAAGGTCAAGGTCACACTTTGAGGTCAAAGGTCAAAAATGGCCTTAATGAGCTTGTCCAGGCCATAACTATGTTGTTCATTTTGATATTTAAAAATACATTTGTTCATCATCATAAGACGGTGTGTCGCGCGAAAAAATTAAGTTGATATCTCCAAGGTCAATGTCACACTTTTAGGTCAAAGGTCAAAAATGGCCATAAATGAGCTTGTCCGGGCCATTACTCTGTTGTTCAATGTGAGATTCCAAAATCATTTGGCACATTTGTTCGCCATCATAGGACAGTGTGTCGCGCGAAAGAATGACACTGATATCTCAAAGGTCAAGGTCACACTTTGAGGTCAAACGTCAAAAATTGCCATAAATGAGCTTGTCTGGGCCATGACTCTGTTGTTCATTTAGAGATTTCAAAATAATTTGGCACATTTGTTCGCCATCGTTTAACAGCGTGTCCCGCAAAAGAATGATGTCGATATCTCAAAGGTCAAGGTCTTACTTTGAGGTCAAAGGTCAAAAATGGCCATAAATGATAATGGCATAATAATTCTTAAAAATCACCATAAATTAGCTTCTCTTGTTTTGTGAAGAAATATTCTGTGTCAATGTAGCGTATGGGGGTAAACGTCACTGCTGTGACAAAGTTCTAGTATTAAATAAGTTTTTCATAAATCAGTGGACTTTTCGCGCGAAATAATACCAATTCCAAAATGGCCAAGACAAGGCCTTTGTACAATCTTTATTAGATAGGTGTTTTTTTCCTTAAGTGGAAGCCATATTTTATTGAGCCTAGTTCTGGGAAAACTGGCCTTAACCCTTTTCATGCTGGGAAATTTGTCGTCTGCTTAAATGTCGTCTGCTGAATTTCTAAAATAAGCATTTTCTTCGTTTTTTTTCTAAGACCACTATCAGAATAGCAAACAGTTTGGATCCTGATGAGACGCCACGTTCTGTGGCGTCTCATCTGGATCCAAACTGTTTGCAAAGGCCTTCAAAATCCGGTTCCAGCGCTCAAAGGGTTAATGATTGTGCGTAA
Organism: Dreissena rostriformis; assembly: GCA_007657795.1. Classification (NCBI taxonomy): domain Eukaryota; kingdom Metazoa; phylum Mollusca; class Bivalvia; order Myida; family Dreissenidae; genus Dreissena; species Dreissena rostriformis. Next base: position 61,098 of record VMBQ01004046.1, read on the forward strand.
AGTGTCATCCCAGATAAGTGTGTGGGGTCCGCAAAGGCTAATCTGTTTTGTGTCTTTCCGCCTAAACTAGATTTTTGTTTAGATGAGACTTCCTTTAAACAAAAAATACCATAAAAGGGGAAAGTGCCGTCCCTAATTAGCCTGTTCGGACTGCACAGTCTAATCTGGGACAACACTTTACCCGTATGCACATGCATTAAGCCCAGTTTTCCCAGAACGTGGTTTCTAAGGTCAGACATTGATTGTTGTTTCCAACAGGGAAATGCGGGGCATCCACGAGTTCAGAGAAGAGCCACTAGATCCCATTGATCCCAGGGACCGGGATATCAGGGATCGCCCCCCTATTGTAGACCGGGATATCAGGGATCGGCCCCCTATCGTAGACCGGGACATCAGGGATCGCCCCCCTATTGTGGACCGGGATTATGAGCGGGATCTTCCACCACCTGTGGACGTTCTGACTGACAGGAGGGACAGATTTCCGGATGATAGATACAGAGATGAACCCAGGTGAGTGTTTGGAACATGAGATCGGGGGTCGTATTCACCAACTGATTCTTATACTTTATTTTAAAAATAAAGAATATTCTTAAAACTGTTATGTACTAAAATTACTTAAAAGTCATGGGCAGCATGGCAGTAAATACATATAATGATATTATTCTTTCTTAAGAACAATTTGTGAAAGCGGGACAGTACGATTTTGTCAAATATTTATGAATTTTTATAAAATGTATTAAAAATTAGTATACATATATTTCAATATAAATTAAAATAAAAGTTAAGAAGAACATGTGTCTAAAAATGCGAAATAAGCCAGATATTTAAATCTAAAATTGAAATTGGCTTCCAGCCGAATTCCCCAGCATATATATATAATACATGTACAATGTGAATCTAAATTTAGTTTTAGTGCAGATTCGTTCATACGACACAAAGACACAATTTTGTTTCCTTACAAATACGAGTAAAAGTGTCGGCATCGGCTTTAACCAGCGCTAACTTGTCTTTGCTGCATTTTATGGAATTCGTCTTCAAAGTATAATTTTTATTGCCTATTTTGAGTCATCGTAACATAATTTAATGAATATATTAAAATTTAACACATGTAAAAATCGTACAGTCCCGCTTTAATGATGTATTACATTGTAAGCACTAGTTGTAGCCTGGATATATGCAAACTCTGAGCTATTTTTATTATGCCCCCTTTTTAAAAAAAAAGGGGGTATATTGTTTTTGGCCTGTCTGTCTGTCTGTCTGTCAAGATTTCAAGATTTATAAGATATCATGTAAATAGTCCTCCAGCCCAAAATACAGCATACATTTACAATTACATTATACAATGTTAAATGCTTCCTTGTGTTTCGACAAATACACAATATTATACAACAAAAAATATAACAACAAAAAGGTTTGTAATCAAGGTAAATTTATATTCCCAATGACATTCATTAATTTCGTAACATAGAATGTTAATTGTTTTATAACAGAGATATCAGTGCTGCTCATTAGGATATTAAATGACTTTGTTTCTTTGGCCGTTATACTGTCACAGAGTTATAAATATAACTTCATTATCCCCACTCTTTTTGAAAAAAGGTGGGGATATTGTGGTTAACTCCGCCGTCCGTCCGTCCTGGCCACTATCTCCTCCTACACTATTAGCACTAGAACCTTGAAATTTACACACATTGTAGCTATGAGCATATGTGCAACCCTGCACTATTTGGAATTTATTTCGATCTGACCCCTGGGTCAAAAGTTATGGGGGTTGGGGTGGGGCCGGGTCAAAGATTTTCACTCATTTTTTTAGGTTATTATCCCCCGCCAGAGGTGGAGGGATATTGTTTTAGCGTTGTCCGTCCGTCCGTCCGGCTGTCCGTCCGGCACTGTTGTGTCCGGAGCCATATCTTGGAAGTGCTTTGGCGGATTTCATTGAAACTTGGTATGAGTATATATATGGATAAGACGATGATGCACACCAAATGGCATTTTACACCATCTATTAATAACAGAGTTATGGCCCTTTGTATCTTGAAAAAATGCTTTTTACTATAGGCACTTTTGTGTCCGGAGCGATATCTTGGAAGTGCTTTGGCGGATTTCATTGAAACTTGGTATGAGTATATATATGGATAAGACGATGATGCACGCCAAATGGCATTGTACACCATCTGTTAAATTTAGTGTATATTAACATTGAATGTTTTTGTGGAAAACGCACCACTTTTTAATTCACCTAAATAAATATTGAAGGCTCAAGAACCTTCCTCTGTCTTAGTTTTGAGTTATTGTCCTCCGTCCGTCCATCTGTCAGTATGTTCGTCCGTCCGATTTGCACCCATCCTCAAACAAAGCATATGTTGCGGGGGATATCAATTCTACGAATTTGCTTGTTT
>VMBQ01004047.1:0-35037 GCA_007657795.1 Dreissena rostriformis
CATACGTAAAGCAATTTTATTTAAAACTATATTTGTGTACTGGATTGGAAACAAATATTTTGTATTTGTGTTATTTTCCGAGGCTGTAACGTAGGTGCTTTAAGATATCGAAGTTATTTGTATTGTTTGTATTATTTGTTAAATAAAAATAGTATGTTTATGTTAGCCAATAAATTTGCGACAGACACTGAAGAAGTATTGTTATGTTGATATATGCATGTGGTTACCAAGTTAAAACAATATAATAAACAATGAACTCCAGAAACTCTATCAAGAGAGAAATGTTTGTTATTATCAACTACACTTATAACCGAAAACTTACTTTAAAAATAACGTTTAAACATAAATTAATAAACTCGACTTGCTCTTTTGACTTATATTGATTTGCCAATAGTTCTCATACTTTCATAAACGTAAGAGTCAGAAACATGTTAAAAAACATTGCACCGTTTTCGAACACTTTACCACGATTGTTACTTTGACAGTACACGTCAATCAAAGTTTGACAAAGTTTAATACTAAAAAACACGCTAAAAGACGAATTCATCACCACAGCTCGATCATTGAACGATAAGCAAACAGGTTATATGTGATTCAATATTGTTGTTTTTTTAGTGTAAATAGTATTAGTGTTAACATACATATCGGTTTTTAAATACATTAGCATACATATTAAATTACTAATAAACCAAAGTTTAAAATAAAAATAATAATAATAAAATAAAAATAATAATAATTATTGTTTTTAATTAATTATTATTATAATTAATTATAATATTATTATTATAAATAAAATAAGAATAAGAATAGGAATTCCAATAAGAATAAGAATAAGAATAGAATAAGAATAAGAATAAGAATAAGAAAAGAATAAGAAAAAGAATAAGTAGTAGTAGTAGAAGTAGTAGTTGTAGTAGTAGTAGTAGTAGTAGTAGTAGTAGTAGTAGTAGAACAGTCCCACTGACGATCAGTTTTTTAACACAAAGTGTTTTTAAGGGTTAATCCATGGCGTTTGAATAACTTGCTAAGGCAACAATCATACGTAAAGCAATTTTATTTAAAACTATATTTGTGTACTGGATTGGAAACAAATATTTTGTATTTGTGTTATTTTCCGAGGCTGTAACGTAGGTGCTTTAAGATATCGAAGTTATTTGTATTGTTTGTATTATTTGTTAAATAAAAATAGTATGTTTATGTTAGCCAATAAATTTGCGACAGACACTGAAGAAGTATTGTTATGTTGATATATGCATGTGGTTACCAAGTTAAAACAATATAATAAACAATGAACTCCAGAAACTCTATCAAGAGAGAAATGTTTGTTATTATCAACTACACTTATAACCGAAAACTTACTTTAAAAATAACGTTTAAACATAAATTAATAAACTCGACTTGCTCTTTTGACTTATATTGATTTGCCAATAGTTCTCATACTTTCATAAACGTAAGAGTCAGAAACATGTTAAAAAACATTGCACCGTTTTCGAACACTTTACCACGATTGTTACTTTGACAGTACACGTCAATCAAAGTTTGACAAAGTTTAATACTAAAAAACACGCTAAAAGACGAATTCATCACCACAGCTCGATCATTGAACGATAAGCAAACAGGTTATATGTGATTCAATATTGTTGTTTTTTTAGTGTTAATAGTATTAGTGTTAACATACATATCGGTTTTTAAATACATTAGCATACATATTAAATTACTAATAAACCAAAGTTTAAAATAAAAATAATAATAATAAAATAAAATAATAATAATTATTGTTTTTAATTAATTATTATTATAATTAATTATAATATTATTATTATAAATAAAATAAGAATAAGAATAGAAATTCCAATAAGAATAAGAATAAGAATAGAATAAGAATAAGAATAAGAATAAGAAAAGAATAAGAAAAAGAATAAGTAGTAGTAGTAGAAGTAGTAGTTGTAGTAGTAGTAGTAGTAGTAGTAGTAGTAGTAGTAGTAGTACAGTCCCACTGACGATCAGTTTTTTAACACAAAGTGTTTTTAAGGGTTAATCCATGGCGTTTGAATAACTTGCTAAGGCAACAATCATACGTAAAGCAATTTTATTTAAAACTATATTTGTGTACTGGATTGGAAACAAATATTTTGTATTTGTGTTATTTTCCGAGGCTGTAACGTAGGTGCTTTAAGATATCGAAGTTATTTGTATTGTTTGTATTATTTGTTAAATAAAAATAGTATGTTTATGTTAGCCAATAAATTTGCGACAGACACTGAAGAAGTATTGTTATGTTGATATATGCATGTGGTTACCAAGTTAAAACAATATAATAAACAATGAACTCCAGAAACTCTATCAAGAGAGAAATGTTTGTTATTATCAACTACACTTATAACCGAAAACTTACTTTAAAAATAACGTTTAAACATAAATTAATAAACTCGACTTGCTCTTTTGACTTATATTGATTTGCCAATAGTTCTCATACTTTCATAAACGTAAGAGTCAGAAACATGTTAAAAAACATTGCACCGTTTTCGAACACTTTACCACGATTGTTACTTTGACAGTACACGTCAATCAAAGTTTGACAAAGTTTAATACTAAAAAACACGCTAAAAGACGAATTCATCACCACAGCTCGATCATTGAACGATAAGCAAACAGGTTATATGTGATTCAATATTGTTGTTTTTTTAGTGTTAATAGTATTAGTGTTAACATACATATCGGTTTTTAAATACATTAGCATACATATTAAATTACTAATAAACCAAAGTTTAAAATAAAAATAATAATAATAAAATAAAATAATAATAATTATTGTTTTTAATTAATTATTATTATAATTAATTATAATATTATTATTATAAATAAAATAAGAATAAGAATAGAAATTCCAATAAGAATAAGAATAAGAATAGAATAAGAATAAGAATAAGAATAAGAAAAGAATAAGAAAAAGAATAAGTAGTAGTAGTAGAAGTAGTAGTTGTAGTAGTAGTAGTAGTAGTAGTAGTAGTAGTATTAAAAGTAATAGGCATACATATGAACATACCCTATACAAAGTGGAATTCCAGCCTCTAACGAACTGGCACTGGGTATCCGGAGGATACACCTGACCAGCTAGGTTACTGAGGTATGGAACAATATCCGATGTGTTGTAGTTTGACGTTAGAGAGGAATAACAGTTGGTATTTTCACTTTGTTTGAAATGAAAATATACAAAATTTCACATACCGAACAAGATCTACTACTCATCTTTCATGCATATGATATTTCATTAATATGTCATGCACGAGTCTATTTGATATATTGATTATCGAATTCATTGACTACTGCACTAAATTGTGGTCAGCATTTGTATCGCCTCCGACGCTCAGCGATATTCAATTAGTGTTGCAAAACAAATAACTTTGTTGGTCAGGCACGACACCCTAAAAACTTGCTAAGGTCTGTAAGTCAGCTTTTCTTAGCCTTGATAAATATGCCCTTTTGTATTTGCAAGAAAACAAGCGGATATAAGTAAAGATGAACATTAACATAATAATATTTTAGAAACAGCCGACTTATAACCTTTGTTATATAGCAGTTGAAAGGAGATTGCATGTTAAATCAATCTACAGCCATTCTCATTACAAAAAATCCAAAACATAACTTACCTGTTCAATTGTTCGATATACATAGTGAAGTATCTTATAGAACACGTTGAAAACTCAAAGCGTCTCTTTGTTACGGTTGAATTATTGTTTACGCCCTGATTATAGGCATCCATAACGTTACCATAGTTATCCGGGCAACTATTGTTATCGCCATCATGTTTCGCGCCCAAACTAAAAATTACCAATACTTGTAAATTTAACATAATAATAATTGATTTTTATTTAAGTGGATAACACTGTTTGAATTAAAGACTATGTGCATTCAATTACTGCATAATAAAGAATTATGCAAAGTGTTGGCGTAAAATCCAACTGAATATAAGAGATATGAGGTTTGTTCTGCGTTCCAACTTATAACCCATACTTTTATATCATATGTTGCTTCTTTAATTGAAAAGTATGTGATATGTATATCATAGCAGTAAATCATTCACAGGCTTGAATAATTGTAAAGGTAATTAACGGAAAATTCTCTCACCGAGTATTTGTGTCGTATTATCAGCAAAACATTTTGGGAAGCGATATAGACAGGCTGCAAGGGACCTAACCCTAACCCTAACCTTGTAATTTGGCAACACAACCTAGCATATAAATAGTTGAAAAAAGTCTCGACAACATTGAAGAGACTCTAATGTTATATCTATTGACTAGATTTTAACATGAAGTTTCATCTCTTATAATATCCTGTCCACGGACAGTTTAACTAAAGACCATATTACTTACTTGTGGCCAACTTCGTGAGCTGCTATTGTCGCAATCTTGGCATCAAATTCATCCTCGTTAATGGAGTACCTCCAACGTCTGCACGCACCAGAGACATATGCATATCCTACAAAGTATATTAGACATCAATATCTACTCATATTTTATGTTATACATATATATATTATCACCAATTGAATTCAAATACCAGAATCAGAAGAGGGCACGTATTTACAAAACTGTCATTTACACGTATAACTGATTGCAAAACGACGACAAAACACATATTCAACAACACACAAACAACTCCAACATATCCAAAAATACAATCACAACTGTTATAACCGAGATTTTTGTCTTTTTATTGAATTTTAACTACACTTATTTTTTTTCTTTCGATTGACACTTAACTTCACAACCTGATGGTTGAACATTAGATCAACATGAGTATTCCATTCTACTATCGGATACTTTTTAAAAGTTAATTGTCCACGATGACCTTCTGTTATTTTATTTGCAAACTATCCAAATACAATAACGCACACTTTGCGTCATCGAATTTCGTTGCTAAGACAGCAAAATGTTTGCATATCAATTACAAAACATGACGTACAATATATCATTTTATAGAGTATGTCGTTAAATGGCTAAATAAAATATATGGCTATGTTTCAATGTTATACCAATGATAACAGAAAAGTTTTTTTGAAATTAACTAAAAAAAAGAGAACATATTTACCTAATGTACTGTTCGAAAAACTTCCATTTTTGAAAGTACCCATGTCGTAGCTGAAGCAAAAATTAATTGAATGAAAAAACCCATGTTATACAGAAAAGTTCGTTCACAATATAAATTAACGTAATATAACAACAGGTAATTGTATCGGGATGAATTCTCCAGTAAAAGTAACATTGAGAACCATTGATCGAAACACATTTCTTATTGTATTCATGGAATGTTTAGTAGGATGTATGGATATTTATAGAACATTTTATATTTTGTTAACAACACATAAAACTTAGCAATGAACATGAGTGTGTAACAAAACTTTTGACAGATTTCCCTTCCGGGTTTTTTTACGTTTACATATAACATATTTAGAAAAGAATCGTCAGGAAAAAAGGTGGGACGAAACAACAAACAGACAAAAATGAAATGCTTTCAAATTGCTTTTAATAATAATTTTGGGACAAGCAAATAAATGCATTATTGGATTATTACCTGCATGAGTAAATTGCTATTTGTTCGAACTAGGTTCACTCGCCTAATTAGATATTGTAACGAGGACCTCAAGCACATATTGTAAATAGAAAAGTGCATCAACGTTTTATTATTTTAATAAAACAGATCTTGGTATGGTGTTCAATCATTTAATACTTAATAATGTTTCACTTGAGAAGCTCACACTGATATCATCAATTATGACATTTAGTGTTTCATAAGAATACATACCCATTGGCGCCTTTGAAAATAAGTAAGTGATACACGATCGTTTCAAGCTTGGTTTTTAATAAGTTTCCACAATGCTATGAATTAAATCGTGAACTCGATCACGTTTTTATACTAGTTTTCATAAAAAAGACAGTCGCCATGTTGGTAATTTATGAAATGGGGTTGGTTGAACATGTTTGTGAATTATATTAATAGAAGGAGTGTATCTAATAAAAAAACAAACAAGAATACAGTTGTAATATTACAAATATTGAGACACAAAACCATAGCAAATACAGAATATATTTTAGTGATATATGTCCGTATTGACATATCTTTGTTAATTTTGACATTTTATTGTCTTTATAATTGATGGTCATTTTTATGTTTTATTTGTTGTTTTTAACTTTCCAAAAGTCGCTGAACGTTTAAAACACATGAAATGTTACTTTACAAACATACAAAAAGATAAAACAGATATAGGCTATCGTGAATTATGTTTTGCTACAACAAATGCAAAAGTATTTAATTATGAAAAACACCCCAAAGTATCATTTAAACAGTATGTATTAACTAATATTGATTAACACTATAAACAAACTCAATAATAGACATTATATCATAAAGATTATGTTCTAAATATTTGGGGCTGTATAGCAATCATATCAGCAAGCTTCGTATATTTTATAAAAACACAATTACAATTTCAACGCAGCAAGACATATTTAATTTACCTTAGCTTGTATATAAACAAGTTAAACTAGAACGTTTTTCAGAGACTGATGTCCCCACTTGTTTGGACACAGACAAATCCACTATATACATACTAAATACACAAAAGGACAAAGCCCAAAGGCCGTAGCCCACAATACTTTCTAACCGATCATTTACTCATTAAGGCCATTGCTCTAAAATTTTGAGCAAACTACGCTAAGCAGTTAGGAGAGTTAAAACACTTAATATTGTGTTATGAAAACAAAACTTACAAATGACCATAATTCTGCCAAAGCTCGTCGCAGCATATTACAATCATAAATACATTAGGTTCATTCGACTGTGACATTGTAAACGCGATCAATTGAGTGATTGAAGATAAGTTTAAACTCAACGATTTTAGGACTATAAAGTATACAGCAAAAAAACGCCAAAAAATAATAATTCTGCCAAAACTAGACTCAGCCAATTCTGTAAGTATCTACCCATTAAGGTTAGTCAAATGTGAAAGTTTGAGCGAGATCCGGTTATAAGTTAAAGAGGGATTGAAAACACAACATGTTTGGAATGTATGCTCCATAGTTAAAAAAAAAAACAGAAAAAGGGCCATTATTCTGCCAAAACACGTCGAAGCCAAAATTGCTTCCTTTAAAATCATCTACACACTAAGGCAGTTCAAATGTAAAAGTTTGTGCGAAATCTATGACGAACGTAGGGACAAGTGCAATGCTTAATGCGTCCCACACCGAGGAGGGATACAAACGTACCTTAAAGTACACACGCTAGCACATACTCAAAGCCACTCAGATTTCCTGTACGCAAACAATAGATGGATAAATTATTCAAATTTATTCCTACACAAAGTAAAAAATATTAACTTGAAGTGTTGGACATGCAAGGTACATGAAATTAGTATGTATTTAATAAATCTTACTACGTAAACAGCATGGCGTGGTCATAGCTGTACAGATTGCTGAGGTTGCTGTTTCCCCAGTCTCTGAACGCAGGCAAAACAACATCAGCATCAAAGGCTGGTCTTGACTGATCATCCAAGAATAATTTGTGGTTTTCAATAAACGGTGCGGCTTCTTTCGCCTGTAATATGTCACACTTATAGTTGAGTTCCTAATGTCATATATGGTATATTTCTTAAACATTGATACCGCAAAAGTATTTGCTACAGTGCTAAAGCAATCGTGTGCAATTCAACAGGATTGGTTGGAAGTATGCATTTGAATAATCTGTTATCGTTTATTATGTTTCAGTAAATCAGAATGATAAGTAACGCTGTTACTCGCAGTGCCAGAAACGGTTATGTTGTACAATACAACAATATCTACAAATGCATTAGATTCTTACAATTCGTGCTATATGTATTATGCTCCAGTCTTTGTTTCGACACTCGGTTCAACAATCGCTTGGTTTCTTGTTGTAACAGCTATAAAAGCTCTCAATAATAATGAACGATAAAAGGATTTGTATAATTGATAAACGAAATACTTGGCGTAAATTACGTTAAATTTGTATGATCAAATAATGTACTTAAATCATAGCCTACGACGTACATCAGCAATGAAGATACCAGCGTGGCGAAGAGATATTGTGTATCCAGAACCCGTCACGCTTTGGTAGCGAATATTCATCTAAACCAAAAAGAAATTATCAATGTTCGCCGCACAGGGAGACAATTTCTAAAGGAATAACATGGATAATATTTGGTATTAAAGAACCTGAATATATCGTGTATAAGCATTCAATGTAATGACAGTGCAATACCATGAAAATGAATATGTTCCTGCTTACAGCTCGCAACACTTTAAGAACATAATATACATTAAACATTGGTAAATAAAATACTTAAATGTTATGTTTAGGGCCTAGGAACCTCTGCACAACTTATATATTTTTCTGAACATCTACAATTGTTAGTATGTAAGGTTGAACCGACTACTTACCGCATTGAGAACAAATGTATAGAACTGTTTTATTGTGCTCAGTGTTTGCGCCTTTCTGGCGGATTCGGTACCAGTTGTTTGGTTGTACCAACTGAAATGTTATAAGCCAATGTTCAAGCACACACAAACTGAAGTAAGATGTAAATGACATCACTAATGCTCGTGGTGAAGCTATACTTGCCTAATTGCAACTAAGCAATATTATATATATATATTATTAAGATTTCAAAACACTGTTACACGTACAATTGATAAAGTCCAAAATCGATCACGAAGAAGATCTCAACTTCATAATGGGGAGTCGTCTCTCGTTTGATACGCGCGCTTTCCGTCGCATTATTTATTGATTCGTTCATCGTCGCTTGCTCTGTAACAAGATTCATATTTAAAAGTTTGCAGTATGAACGTTAAGAAAACAAATTGTCTACCGTATGTTTGCCTATTTTTTATTGCCAACACCGGAAGCAACTACGGGAAATGCTAGCGAGACAATACCAGCTAGGGATGTAAGACGCTAGGGATGTAAGACGTGGTTCCAGCGATCATAAATACTGTGAGAACAATCAATTTTAAAACTTAAATGAACACAAAGTGTTCATTTATTAATATAAACATTGCAGGACATTGTAATATACACTAAATGGGAGGTAAATATCTAGTTCTATTTAAGTAAATAATACAAACACTACAAATAAGGTTTATGATTAAACATATTTTGCTGCAGGTTTTGTTGAATGCATACCGTGTTCCGTTGCTATTCAAAATCCGAATATTCCGAATAATATATAATTCAGTGTCGAGTATTGTCCGTGGGGCATATTATATCCAACAGAAAAATAAGTTTTGCAGTAAACAATATCCAGAAAAAACGAAATCGATGTCAGTGGTCCTATTTGACAACAGAAATCGCCTCGTTAATTTTGAAAGCAGGACAACAAATTCAGCGGATATCAATTTGACAAAAAAATGAATAATGTACATAAAATACATTAAAAGGGTATACCATTATAATTTCAAATACTCCCAAGCCATTGGTTTAACCAAAACCATTAACAAAAAGCTTTAAAGAGGATAGTAAATGAAATTATTTCAACGTCACTTTTGCTGCTTTTTCTGATTCGAATAGGACAGTTGGCAGTTACTCGAATAGGTATGTGCACTTTAATCTGGTTAGCCAGCTAACACAGGAAAAGTGTAGGTTAATTGGCCGCCGTGAAATGACTGAAATACTGTTTAAAACGTCACATCACTCAAACAAATATCACATAAGCCATGAACATTGTCATGGGAAACAATACTTCAAATGACAGATTCACACAAGCACAGGTTATTGACTAGAACATACTACAAGGGAAGATAAATGAACATCAAATATATTTTTAACCAAGTAATATGGTGAAAAAAGTCAATTGCGCAATCTTAAATCAAATAATAAAAACACTAATAAAAACAATTTATTTTTCGCTGGTTTGCTGTCGTATAATCATGGAAATGACTTAACAATTTACAAAAGACAAATAAATAGTACCTCTTACGAGTAGTTTTTAAACATGTTGTCGTTGTTTTTTGTCTTTTGTTTTGGTTTTTGTTAACACAAATAATAAATCGCGAAACTAATAAAAAGGACAAATATTTGATTGTCCTACGAGAAAAGTAACGTCATTTCATTATTATCGAACTAAAGACGTTACCTGTAAACACATATATTAAGCCGTTCGACAAATGATAGTATGGAATCATTATCTAACACTATTATCTGGACATAAATTAGATATACACTATTATCCGGACATAAATGAGATCTACACTAGTATCCGGACATAAATGAGATCTACACTATTATCCGGGCATAAATGAGATCTACACTATTATCCGGACATAAATGAGATCTATGGTCATGAAGAACTTACCAAACGGGGAAATACCATTCTAAGCACAATCGCTCATGACAATATCAATTGCAAATCTTAACAGGGGAAATATTTCTGAAAGCATGCAAATATCTTATATATAAATTATTTTGGTGTTTCTTAAAATTGGCTTACCCATATTATCATTTCGTTGGTCTTAAAGTGGCATAATAAGATCGATGTGTATGTTTTCCTATTGTGTTCTCGACCGCAAACGAAGCATATCGCTCATATTATATAAGTAACGAATATATGGCTGATTGTATTTTTGAGAAGCGATTTCACGCCATGAATCGTAGATGTGTAAGACATTTTTGAAGCCCGCTGAGATAAACATTCTTCGGTTATTTCCCAATAAAAATAGCTTTCGAAGCCGTTCTATGCTATCAGTCATGACTGTGACACAGCTATGGTTTATATACAACAACATGACTTCTGTTTCGATACACAATGCGTGTTCTTGTCCATATTTATAATTTTATTATACAATTAGACTACTAGGAAATGAGTCTTGAGTAATGTATGAATTATGTTTCAATCAATACCATCATTGTTAAGTTAATTCGTAGTAATTCAAATATTTTGCTTTTTAATAGGTGTACATGTTTCAATTTATGCCATGGTCGGTATACTTATCAGAAATCACAACATTGAGTGTGGTCCTTTCAACGTAATTCACAATACATTTTACCCACCGAAGTCCGGATGAAGCCGGAAATCGCTATTGAAAGAATACACATCTTCCACTGGGCCCAGTGTGTGACTTCCGGTTTCCATTTCCGGTGGCTGCACAAGGTACTCAGAGTCATCCGAATGAAACGTACCGAACTAAACATATAATTGATCGACATACATAATAAGTTTAGTGAAATATACAAACAGTAGATTTCGGACGATTATTCTAAAGTAATCTAGAATAAAATATGTTTGTATCAAGTTCTTTTTACCGTTGTCTAATGAAAACCTTAACCTCCTTCTAGAATTGAACACAAATTCTTTCGAAACATTAAACATTCATGCTTGTATTTATTTTACTCATATTGTCTAAAAAAAAATTCGAAATGCAAACTCTTCAACGTAGTAATTCCAAAAAAGATCATTTTTTGTTGTTGTTGTTTTTTTATTTGAAATTATAATATACGTTTTCATAATGCTACTTTCATGCAGTCTTAAATAATCAACTTATTACAGCAATACTATTTGTTTCAGCGCATTAAATTACACACAATCATGTTTTTGAAGACGATCTGCAGTGTTTAAATTGTCGTGAAAAGTTCGCATCTAGGATAACCAAACACGTACTTTGATTTTATTTTTCAAAATGAATTAAATCAACTTACAATATTATTTCATTTGCAAAAAAAAATACGCAGATACTTACAAATTGCAATTTCTCCAAGTTCTTCACTTCACTGGGATCTGATGTCCTCTTCCAGACCATAAATACTGCTCCCTGGTTTGGGTCTTCATAGTAGGCGACTTTCTAGTGGGTAATAAACAGTTTATCCTGTTCCATTTAAAGTTCGTCTAAATGAATATGGAAACCTCTGGTAACTTTGTATGAAACATTTTATGCACAATAATTGTCAAGATATTAAATGAACATAATGTATTTAACTTTTCTATCTAACTCTTCCTTTACATAATCTCATTATACCATTGTGACATCGATTTAAGTTGTTGCATAAAAATGTCTGGAAATGATGAAAACTTTTTTCGAGCACTATGGAACGTAGAGTCACATGATTATTTTCTATCACTATTACCGTAAAAAACAAATGTACACATTTACAGATCAATGTGACATTTACCTTCAAGCGTGCAACATGATTATTGGACGCGACAAGTTGCCATGATAAGATAATAATTTGTGACGATTTATTTCAAAATCACATAATACACCTCAACGTTATACGCCGGACACGTAAATGTACGTTCACTATGTACATATGAGGAATATGCTTAAACGCAGTGTCCGTTGTGACCTTTACCTTTAAGCGAACAGCATGATTTTGTACACGACAAATATATTGATGTTGTATTGATGTGACTATCATTTATGCAAAGATATTTTAAAAGTCTACAATGCATGCCAAAGTTATGTCCTGGACACAAACTTGTTCCTTCATGATAGCCATATGAGATAACAGTATAACATTTAAGTATTAACTTTTACCTTAACCGTAAAGTAATCGACATAGTTGTTTCACGCCACACCTTGTACTTCACTAGTGATTACTTTATGTATGCCAATTTGTTTTAAAATCACAATTTTGTCTACCGGATACGAACATGTACGTTGACTAAAGCGACTTCAAAAACTCATATTTCAACTGTCTACAGTCACATTGACATTAAAACGACCTTATACTTTTTTTACACGCGACACGTCGCATTGATATGATGACCTTATGCTTACATCATGCACAAACAGTTATTGCACGGATAAAAAAAAAGTATTTATTACTATGCCCATATATATAATATACAATCATTTCAAGAATCCACTGTCACTGTGACCTTGAATCGAGCAACATGGCTGCACACAACAGATCGTCTTAATATGATGATCATTTTGCCAATTAATGTTGAACAACCACAATGTCCGATCAGGAATTAAATGAAGAACAACGTTCATCATATATATCTATATACGGACTTGATTAATTAGAAACATGGTTGTTGCACTCGATATATTCTTGATATGCTGATCATGTGTGGCAATATATTTTGAAATCATATCATGCAAAACTAAGTTATAGGCCTGACTCTAACATGTTCTTTCATGATATACATACAAGTTAGAAACCAAAACTTCAAGTATCCACTTTGTAAACAACATTTGATTGGTGGATTTATTAAACGATAGGTGATTAATCTAACACTGCTCATTTATATTGATGTGTTAGTTTGAGATTTTGGAAATACTGTTAAGCGAAGACACGTTTAGCTTACCTGTGCGTCTACGACTCTGTGTGATCTAAATGTTCCGTCGTGGAGTAGAACAATGGGAATGTCATCGGTTATGTCATAGATTCTCGTAAGTCTCAATAATGCATCACTGACAGCAGACGTAAAGTTTACATCTATTGCATTCGGCAATATGTCTGAAGATTGACTTGATCGAGTGTACCGCTGGGTAGATGCAATGGTTATCTCAACATTGTCTGAAAAACAATGTATAACAAACTCAACAGAAACAAATGAAGTCGCTGTATAAAATCAATATCATGAATTGCCTCAATGGATAAGATTGATGACATTTGCTATAAAAACGATGAAGTGCGGAGGGTAGAAGGGGAGGATACACATAATAACTACACAATACACATTGATAATAAAATAAGGACCAGATCTGGTACGTTTACATTTCTGCGAAACATTTAGTAATTTATGTATATATGATGAACATGATCATGGAAAATTACCATAAAAAAATGTCAAATGATAGAGGGTATGAAAACAAGTGAACAATAATAGTTCGTATCTAGACGAAAACTGGGATATTTAATAAAATTGAGTCCGCACAAAATATATTTGGATAGAACAATCGGATTTTCGTATAATTGAATCCCATTTATTATGTATATACATCAAGATTGACCAATTTTAAGCATCAAAAGTAGTTCGTTTTAATAATTAAGGTTGATATCATATCTGATTTTGAAAAGGTTTCGAATGCGTCAGCCTCGTTCGTACCCCGCAGAATAATAGTATTTGGAAAGATGTTGCACATTCTGGAGTAATGACATTGATTGAGCGCATTGAATTTAATCACGACACTCATATTAATACACCTTTGTTACAAACATTATTATGGTAAAAGCTTCCTTCAAAAGCTTGTCGGAGAACGCATGATTTTCGAACAATCGAAAGGAGTCAAAGCGCTACAATATAACAATCTATTGTTACAATTGTTACAATGGTATTGTGTATCACATTTTCGTTTTTCATCTTACTAAACTTAACAATAACATGAACCTATAAAAAAAAATAATGAGTCATGGCACGCGAATGACGACGTCTCGATATTACTATTATTTGTATATATAAGGTCATATAGGTCAGAGCTATTTTCTTCTATTATCGGACCTTTATTCACGAAGTTGCTATTCGAGAATTAGCTAATGGTAAGAAAACTGGGATAGACGGTATTCTTTCTGAGTATTACGAACTTTAGAACCATACTTTATTTATATGTTTTTCAGCAAAGATTTCGAATAAAATCACTTATACATGTGGTAAAAGAATATTCTTTCTTTAAAATAACAATGAGAATCCCATCACATGTCCCAGGAAATTGTTTTATAATTTCAACACAAACAATGAATTCAATATTAGCTGAATATTGTCCACCTTGTTCTTCAGACGGAATGTTTGACAGTATGAAGCCTTAGATTTTGGGATTTGGTAGGCGTAATTATGGCGTTTGGGTATTTACAGGTCAATGTCATATTGCAGAGGCAAATGTCAACACATAGGGCTTGTCTGAGCTTTTTTCTTGTCATGCATTGACTAATTTACTTGTTAAATATGTTGACATATTTAATACCGTGTGTTTCACATAAAAACAAATAGATAGCTTTAATTTAAAGCTTCAAGCTTTAAGCTTCAAGGTCAAATACTCAAAAAATGAATATGTCCCCATGCAATAAAGGAATTTAAAATGCATGCCTACAATTGTTGACCTATATAAGACGGTGTGTTACACACAACTTCCAGATATAATTAACGGTCAAACGATGAAAATGAACAATAAATTGTTCAACTATGCCTTCTCAAGCTCTCTTGGTAAATTTATTAAAATGACATCAAAATAACGTGGCACAATGATGCCCTTAAAATAAAAACGAAAAAAGCCACACATTACAACCCACACGCCAATAAATGTCATGCTTATAAATCAAAATTCATCGTAGAGCAACCTATCACCAAACCACTTGTAATGTTATCTATGCTCTAATCTCCAATATAGTGAAGGATTTCGACATTTTGTTGGGCATGTTCTAACCTATAAAGATCTGTGTTTCATACAATAAACAGATTGCTACGTTTAAGACCAACGGCATTTTTAGGCCAATGTATTTTGTTAAACTTCTAGCTTCTAATTCCGTTATTGATATTGGAACAGTTACAATCAATAGTAATGAATACATAGTAGAAGTGTGTCACTAAGAAAAGTCCAAAGGTAACATAAGTGCGAATCAATTCTAACGAGGTGCCCCTCTTTCTGCATTTCATTTAGCCCATTTTCCTTAAATTAAGTTACATTATTTATGTATGGGTTTTAGCTTGTGGATTTAGGTCCATTTATCATTAAAATCTTGCAAACTTGTAAGCAAGCACAAAACTTTCCATGAATGTACCTTAATATGTGCTCTTTCCAAAAAAAACGTTAGCCACCAAAAAAAAACATAGCGGCCATTTTTTTCCAAAATGGCGGCCGCATAATTTTTTGTACATTTTTTCTTGAAAATCAAGGTATTTGCACTCAGAGACAAATGAAAACAAACATTATTTAGGTTGCTTTGTTGTTAATTATGTTTAAAAGATACAATTTATTCTTTTTTGACATTTATATGTGAAATATTGTACATTTGTATCGAAATTGTCGCAATTTGCACAATAATTGTGAATCACATATGTACGTATATATCACAATTAAGTTTTCATAACGGTAATATAGACAATACACACACATGTATGGCACACATAAACAACTGTTTTAAAACATGTTGAATAAATAAATATATAGTATTTAAAAAGAAAACTATTTTACACCCAGGGGTGCGCTTATTATGGACTTATTGGTATTACGTAGGATGTAGGAGCGTCGTACACTTCATTGGTGTGCTTATTATGGATTTATAGGTAATAGGTAGGAAGTAGAAGCGTCATATACTACGTCATGCATCGTCTTTACTTCAGAACTGTGATTCGTGCAGTCGGCAGTCGGCCAGTCAGTAAACACTTTTGTTTCCGTTCTGTAACACATGCTCCCTCTTGTTTGAGCTGCTGGTGTGCCAGAAACATGTTACTTCAAGAGTCTCTGCTTGCTTGTTGAACACTGACATGCATATTTGAACAAGCAGAAACCAAAAATGAAATGCTGCCAATATAGATCTATGCAAGTTACAACATACGGATCGTAGTTACATGTATCTGTTGAGCAGATGTTGCAATACTCAGCAAAAGGTCTGTTAAATATAAAAATTCAATTAGTGTCAATTTGAATTTCATACTGACGCCTAGCTTTATACTTAATTGATGCCCAAGCTGTTGATGTACTTAGTGAAGCTTCCACGTACAGCTAACCAGTACCAGCCAGTCTCAGCCAGATCTTCGTTGTACAAACTGCTTTTAACTACATTGCCATAACCGTAGCCCAGAAATCACTCCTAAACAAGTACAAGTGAATAATGTACTTGTAGTTTACCACATAGAATCAACCAAACCTAAGATAGTTCTATGATATGCAATGGGACTGTTATCTTTAAGACGTATTTTCTCATCATGCAAAATATGTTTATTTAAATTAAACTAAAAAGAATAACCAGAACCCCAGAAAATAATTTCATACCACCTTCTGTTTGATCATAAATACAAAGGACAAACTAATTTATTGACGTTACCATTATAATTTTGTATTTACTTTATTCATGGAACAGCTGACCATGGCATTTCTTTAAATAAATTACAACTATATTGTATTTATATAAGACAAATTTAATTGCAACGAATGCGTAATAAAACATAATCTAAACACATAAGTTACAGTTGTTGCATTAATTTGTGGAACGCTTTTGAGGGTGCGTGTGGGGTCTGGGGTTTTCCTTCTTAATCCGTGCTGTATAACTTATATACTATTTAGGAATATTATTGTCGATGATATTTAATAATTAAATTAAATGTCGTAAGTACCATGTTCTGACATATGGTACGTCCATCTCATCTATCTTATATAACAATACGAACCACGACTGCTTAGTGACCTTTCCAACTTTCAATAAAAAGCAGTTTGACTTACATACATAACGCTGCTAAAGACACAATTTAACAGGATCTCTAACAACGAATGCTATAAAACTGTTTAACTTCGTCTGTATTGGAAATCTTAAAGAAACGTATTCCATAAAAGAAACTTATAGTTCATAATCGAGATATTAGATGATAACATTTAACAATTACACTGAAAATGAAATTATAACTTGCAACCATGTATTATTATAAAGTACTGTACAAACTATAACACTTAATATGTTAGTTACTAGTATTCAACTCACTGTTCCGCAAATCCGATGTCGTCGTAACGTCATGAACTGACGTCACAACCTGCGTCTGGTCCTCGTTGTTTACGGAGAGCTTTCTTGTCCAGCTTATTGCGACAAATATAACTTAAATAAGGCACATAAATATTGCAGAGAATTGCAGAGCGTGAAAAATCGTCCTAGGTCCGTACGCTACGTAAAGAGCACCCCCCCCCCCCNCCGATTGCTGCAGTGTACATGTACAGGAAGGAGTATGATAAACACAAATACGGTGAGCCTGAATTCGACATTGCAGTCAGCATAGGACGCTGGATTCAGGATAGCCAGCATCCGCTTTACTATCCCGTTCTGCACTTGCGCAGGAGTGCTCTCTTCCGGTTCGTCAATCTTTGAATAGTTGTTCTTGTTGCGTCGGAAACACTTAGCGAAGGGGTACACGAAACACTCAAGCGCCAGCGACGCCGAGCAGAGACCAATGGTGACAACAGCTACGTACATAGGGATTATTTTATGATGACGAATTTCCTTCCGCCCGGGAGGGTGACGTCATTGCTCGACACGCTAACGGGACTGTCGGATGGAAACTCCAAAACGGCGAGAAACGGGGAAATTGCTAGTTGAGCTAGTAATCAATGCCTCATGGAATGCATGGGGAATGCGGCCTCGTCTCGCCATAATTCTAGCAACATCCGCTGGCCGGCTTCTATGAAATTAAACGGTTACTGTATGCTATTAACTTTAGTGACATTTACCTTTTCATTGTACATACTTGTCATATTATTCGTAAATTTTTTACTTATCAAGCAAGATTATCTTGTTTTCGTGATTTCACAAGATCACACGATTTTTGTGCCAATTCGTGAATTTGAATTTTCCATTACACTCTATTTTCGTCATTTGTTACAAACAAAACATCAATACAAGTTGAACAGAAATCCATCTATGTGGCAAGAGTGTAACATTTTAAGGAGCATATTTCTATACATCCATTTCGTCTGCGTTTACATATTTTGAATGTGACCTTTTTTCTGTAAATGCTTTGTCTTCGCTTATACCGGATTATAATAGTTAAGTTATTCATTCTTTCTGCTCGGATCAAGACGGCACACATATGACGACATTTTGCCAGAAGCAGCCCATAACAATTACATTTGAAATGCACGGCGCATTTATTGTAATCCAACATGGGGCTAGAATGTGTATTTCTCAACCTAATAACTACCAAAAAAGTAAAGGGACGAGTATAAAACGTCTTAAATGTTACTTCACTTAGAAAGATATTTCTGAGTATTACACAGAAAGCACACAAATATTCTCTATATATAATGTGTCGATAGGATAGGCGCTTACCGACGTTGATAAGCCCTGCCGGAAAAGAACTGTACCCGGCATCAAGATAAGGAAACGGTTGCTATGGTCCCGTCGTTAATATCTATACAATGGCATTGTCCTTTGCGTTTTAGGTGCGACTGTCACCGATACGCGTCGAATAGCATTGGTACGTAAAGCTCACCGAGATGCGTCGAATAACATTCGTCTCGTTGCTAACATCTATACAATGACCGTGTCCTTTGCGTTTTAAGGTGCCAATGTGACGCCATTGGTTAAAGTTGATGACGCTATTTGGAAGGTCGGCGCCGTGGCACGGCTGTAGCGCTCAACGAGACGCGTCGAATAGAATTGTTCCCGTCTTAAACATCAATACAATAGCCTTGCGCTTTGTGTTGAAAGGTACCACTGTGATGTTATTGGTTAAAAACGCCGATGTGGTACGATTTAAAAGCTCACTGAGACGCGTCGAATAGCATTGGTCCCGCCCTTAACATCTATACAATGTCCGTGTCATTTGCGTTCTAAGGTTCCACTGTGACGTAATTGCTCAAAGTCGTTGCGTCACTGGGAGGGTCGGTAAAACTTGTGTAGGGCTCACCGAGACGCGTCGAATAGCATTAGTCATATCGTAAATAATTATAAAATGGCGATTCAATTGGAGTTCTAAGGTTCCACTGTTTCGTCATTAGTCAAAATTGATGACGTCACTGGGAAGGTCAGCGATGTGGCTCGGTTTCTAGAGCTCATCAAGACGCGACGAATAGCATTGGTCCCGTCGTTAGCATGTATAAAAGCGCGTGCCCTTTTGGGTTCTTATGTGATATTGTGACGTCATATGTCAAAGTCGATGACGTCAATGGTAAGGTCGGCACGTGGCACGTTTGAAGAGCTTACCGAGACGCGTCGAACAGAATTAGTAACCTCATTAACATCTGTAAATTGCCGTGCCCTTTGCTTGTTAATGTGTCACCGTGACATCATTTGCCAATGTCGATGACGTCAATGAGAAGGGCGGCGACGTGGAACGATTGAAAAGTTCATCGAGACGCGTCGAAAAGCATTGGCCCCGTCTTTTCGGTCTAAGGTGCCACTGTGACGTCATTGCTCAAATTCGATGACGTCACTGCGAACGTCGGCGACGTGGCACGTTTGAGGCACTCACGTCGAAAAGCATTGGTTTCGTCGTTTACATATATACATGGGTGGTACAATAGGGGTTCTAAGGTGTCATTGTGACGTCATTGGTAAAAAATGATGACGTGACTTGAAAGATCGGCGACTTGGCACGTTTGCATAGCTCACCGAGACGCGTCGAATTGCATGGTTCCCGTCATTACATCCATAAATTGTCGTTCCCGTTGTGTTCCAAGGTGCCGCTGTTACGTCATTTTGCAATATCGACGACGCCACTGAGAAGGGTGAAATTGTTATCTATACTTTCGGACAGGTTTTTATTAACGATACCAAATATCACAAGATGTATGCTCAAAATGTTTATCAATTCAATATTAAAAAGATTCTCTAAAACAAGCGAACCAATCAGCAAATGGAATAATGCCAACATGTTAAAAAACGTCCATGCAATCACGGAAACGGGAGAAAAAGGTCACAACATCGACCGTCCATGGTTTTTGTTTTCTTGTTGTTTTCTTGTTTGTGATGATAGAGGTTTCCCGATTGATTTTGAACAGTTATTGCTATGTGACTAAACATTTGGAGACTTTCATAAACAAGAATTACCTCAAGACCGTTTGCTCGATTATTCTACCACTTGAATACTATAATTTACAGCTTCTGTCAGTCACGTATAGTTCGAAGCATTCTATGAATATACGAGCTATCAATTATGTCGATTCATTTATTTTATATATATATATACATCTTCAATGACATCAAATCATTGGGCGGATTAAGATTCTGCACATTCAACCACAATTGTTTAAATAACAATAAACTTCTTATTTATAGATTTTGTGAAAAAGACTGGGTATCTAAAGTGGTTAAATAAAAATGTATCGGTAAAATATGTAAAAGCTTCGGTTTTACCGTGACATAATGTTACTATATAAACGTGTTATGTAGCCATTATAAATGAAGCATGCACCATAAAATGGTTTTATGGCTGAATAAAAGTATCACTAACATGTCTGTTGTATTGAAACAGATGATAACTACATGCGATAAGAATGCGAAATCCAGAACCACATAGCGACATGTAATACCACATTGAAATCAACATTCTAAATTCACGCAATAAATGTGTCTATTTTCTCTACGCCTCTGCAGTTTTTTCGGGGATGAACATTATTTACAACGTTTCACGTATTAATCATGACGTCATGAGCACTTGAATTTAATATTTGTAAAATACGTTTTTGTGCTGTCTTTGTTGCTTTTTGTCTAAAATGTTCTACATCGTGGAATCAAATTATTTGTTTTGGTAAATTTGATGAGGTTCAACCTTTGTTCTGATAACAATGCTCATCTTACGAGGTAAGTAACAAGCCGTTAAAACAGATGTGTGTTTTAAATCGTATAACACGTGCTTTTAATTGAATACTTTATTAATACGAATGGACTAGCGCTTTGACTATAAGTGATCATAACCATGAAATAGCGCGTCGACAAATACCTACCAAATACCGTCATATCGTTAAACAGAGGTTTGGTAACTGGACATTCCCTTATAACTGAAAACTAGGATGTAATGATGTTTAATGACACGCAAGGTGCCTTGTTGTCTACATGACACCCGTAGTGCGTTCAGTTACAGCGAACGTTCGCAATAGTTCGCGAACGTTCGCTATTGAACGCTCGGTTTGCTGCGAACGTTCGCGAACCGAAGCGAACCCTCTCGGTAGGTTGTTCGCTAGCTAGCCAAGATGGCGGACAAGAAGGTTGTTGTTGTTGTTCAGTGTAATTTCGATATTTTTTCATTTTTTTTTTTGTAGTACATAAAATGAATTGAATTATAATCATACTGTATTGTGTTGGTACTTTCTTTGTTATTAGCGATATCCTCCATCAAAATCACAATCAATTCTCTGGGAGCCGCCATCTTGAAACGTTCCTTCACAATTGCTTATATACAAAAGCCCGTTAACATATCTGAAATTGTTTGTTACATGTAAACGTTACCACAGTCACTCATCGTATATTATTCACATTCGACATATCGTTTTCCTCTTTCTTATAATACATTCGACAGTGAAAAGTTGATAACTAATATGATTTAAAAAGAGAATTTTGTCTGTGTAGATGCAGTAGGTCATACGCCATACAGGTTATCAATATTGTTTTGCCTTTAGCCTGCAGGGACTTTCAGCGATAAGAGGTACGTCAACAAGATACAAGAAGGTTGTCTCCAGCCCTAGAAGCTTTAGTTTCATCTTGTTTCTATTTATGGCAATATGAATATCGTTTTTATTTGCATGATTAATCTCTTGAATTAGGTTATGTAGTTCACATATGTTCAATACTTAATGCAATGTATTCAGAATTTGTAAATTCAATCACATGAAACATAATATTATGTATATGTAAATACCCTTTCCATTCATCAGAAGAATGATTGTGGGAAAATAATGTAATAACTTGTTTAAAATTTGCATATAAAGAATACACATAACAAGAGAATACTAAATAAAGGAAGAACTTTCCCCAACCTGTATTGTGACCATGAACATGGGACTTGGGTCTTTCATGTAATACTCTATTATGTCTCACCTTGATATCCCCCCTTCTGCAATTTCTATTAAAACAGCCCTCTGCTCTGTTCAGAGGGTTATCATAAAACTAACATTTTCCATACCAGTGTATAAAATAAGATAACATATAGCCATCATGCCACACTGAACCAATGAGACTTAAAAGAGGATTGATGAAATGACTCAGATAGAGTGGGAAAGAGACACTTAGGTACATAATCATTTGAAACATCGTCATGACTGAAAATTAAATAACAAGTCAAGGAGTTGCATCTGGTTAATTATGTGTATCATGTTGCATTACGTGTCACCAAACATCCGTATATTAACAGTATCAATGTATAACTTTACCTGTTGTGTTTTTGATTCAGTTATCTAGAACTGATAAATGTAATCAGAGCAGGATGTGCGTAAACGGATTTATAAAAACCAACTGCACCTGTATGGCTGTAGCATTATTACTGACTAACACTGTGACATCTCAAATGTTTACTATTCAGCAGGATACATATTGGCCACAGCAAAGAATTGTTTTTCGACTCAATCAATTAGATTTTTGCATGGTCAATGTTCCATTTTTGAATGACAACATTCCTAAGAGACATATACTTTCCAATTAGTTCACTATGCGAATTATTCAACTTACGTAACATTTTACGAAGTTATACATTTTAAAAACAAGCATATTTTGTCACGAACTACGCAAAAGGTTAACAAGGACTTTCCAAAAATACAATTAAATGATTTCAGAATATAATGTTAGCTAAAAATCGCTATTGGTTAGCAGAATTTCTTATTCTTCATTTCATAGTGATGTTTCAAAACGGTAATGTTAATGTAGGTATGCCAAATTGTTGTTAAATAAAGTTATTTATCAAAAGAATATTACTCGGCTATGCTTAATTATATTTGTCTATTAGTTTTTGATATGGTTTGTGTGTTTTTTTTGGGCACATTAAATTTCCTGCCATTAGTCAATAATGTGTTTATTCAAGCTGAGTAAAAACTTTATTTGACTCATTGAATCTTTTGCAGTTACATCTTTAACAACTATCTTTTAATAATTACTTTGTTCGGTACTATGTTAACTGCTGTGACACACGGGTACGTAAAAATTATAATATGAAAACCGATTCAGAAACTTTTATTTGTATGTTTTATTAGACCATACTGACACATACAATACCGGGTGTGTTCCGTATGATCTGATTAGCAAAGAATATTAGGAAATTTCGGTCGTTTGTTCGTGTGTTTGTCGGGTCAGGTTCATGTTTTTAATGTTAACTAACATAACCATGTTAAAGAATTAAAATATTACAACATTGAAAATGTATTGCATACAAACATTATGTAGCGTACTCTAGCCGATTGTAATAATGTTTTCATGTGTGTTTATAAGTAAAACAATGTGTCCTTTGTGGTGTCGTACGGACATATATGCACACTATTTGAAGATCACCTTACAATCAATANTTATCTACGTATGTGTTGAGAACATACAGCTGATCTACTTTCACTGTGTATTGCTCTACATGTATTTATGACATGTCGTTGGCTGATAAAGGCATGTCGAATCAATAAAGTGGTGTTTTAGGACCACCCCTTATTTAGAAAGGATGTCGGCAGCGACACGCCATATTGGCCTGGGGGAGCCGCCTTGATTTCAATAAAAACAAACATTGTTTGAGAGCTTGATTTTCGGAATTCGTGAACCACTTATCAATTGTACAGCCATGATAATACACTATTCCAGCGAACCTCTTATCTATTGTAAATAAAATGATTTAACATTTGACAAATGAATATGAACACATAATTTGATCAACAATTCTACGAATACTAATTAAACTAGCAATATTACTCTTAAATAAAGAAGTAACAGAATGACAGAATCTAAAACTATTTGCTTTCAGTTAAAATCTTTTTTAATTAAAATTCAACTTGCACAAAATTAGCATGTGTACCTGGTTTCTAAGTATCATTTATGTTTATGCATGGCGCTCTATAACCAGGTTTAAACCCCCAATGCGTTGCATTGACCGTTCCAAGGCGGTGACCCCAGCTTTATTCTTATTTGTGTTTATGTTGTTTTGTATTGTGCTGTATTGTGCTGTTTTGTACTGTTTCGGCAATCGGTCACTTGCCATTAATAAAGGACCAACTAATTGTTTGTAATAAGATTTCAATACTGCTCCAGCAACTGGAGTTTCACTTCTTTATTTTGAAGACAGATAATTCTCTTCGTAAACTAATTCAGCCTGATGAACGCAGGTGTTATGTTCTTCGATTCCCAAACACGGGTCAGTTCAAATATAATAGCGTTCACAAGGGTTGTATGTCTTGCCTTTACAACCCTTTGTAACTCGTCATTCAATTTTTGAATCGGATGATTGTGTGTAATGTGATACTTATGAAATGCATGTAGTGCATGTACTAGTTTTCCAATACATGCATGTATGTATAGCGGTCGAGCAGCCAACAATCGTCCAATTACTGACAATTTCAACTTATGCGTGTGTGTGTGTGTGTGTGTGTGTGTGTGTGTGTGTGTGTGTGTGTGTTGTTATTTATCACAATTCCCTAACTGTGGTTTAAACTTTTTACACAACGTTCATGTTATGTAATTTGATCATAATTAACCGATCCAGACACTACAATAAATTTATGTACAGCCATATAAACGTGTTCGTGGATAATATATGAAAAATTTAACTTCACTCACATCACCAGGCAAGAAATGTATCAACTGCCACTTTTTCAAGGAACAAAAAATATACGTGTATACACAACATTCGAAATCAAATTAGCTACTTAGCGCAGAATTCTGTTCGGATCTAACACGTTCATGTTCAGAACGTTTTGATTTCCGTTAAGGTTATTCTTTTGAACCGTTCATTTTCCAGTTTAAAATAAATATTATGATTAAATAATAACAACTTCTTTCATGTCCACGAGAATGCTGTATTTTTATGAAAACCCCTCACGGGGCATGTTGTTGTTGTTTTTTATTTCGATATGAAACCATGAAACCATGGAAATTAAAACGCATATAAAATTATGACCGTAGTTGCTGTTCATTTGGCAAATAATGAAATGATGTCACATATTGGCGCAAAAACCGTGCGCCAAAGATAAAACTGTCATTGAAATGAGATTCAGTTTCCAGCGTACAGAAGTCGAGCTGTCTTGGGATAAAATAAGCTTTTGTAATGTTAAAAGTATAGTTAATGAGGAATATTTTTTTTCGGTGTATGGTCTAATTCCATTTCCCAAATTGTTTATAGAAAACATATTTTTACATTTGGCGTAATACTTAACATCATAATCTAAAAAAAAAACTAATTTGAACACGTGGTACACGCAATAGAAGCGTTCATACTATTAGCATTAATGAGACTATTATAATAAAAAAAAAGTGTCAATTTGCCAGTCTGTGAATAAGTCCATATCGGTAGATTGCACAGTGTAATCTGAACTTAACAAATACAATCCAATTAATAGCTCAGGACTGTACTGCTCTGTTATTGAGACAAAGGGATCCTTTTCGGCGACAAAGACACGTTTAAGACCGTGGCTGTTCGCACTGCATGAAATGCATACCTCTTTGTTTTACAAATAAACGCAATGGTGTGGATATTGAATTATATACATGCTTTACAAAGCATTATTGGCTTTATTACAAGGGCGTTCTACCTCACCGGTGAATAGAGTTATACGTGCTTTACAAAGCATTATTGGCTTTATTACAAGGGCGTTCTACCTCACCGGTAAGTTGCTTTATGCAAGCTAAATAAACTTAAACGTGGCTTTGTTACATTTTAAACAATTATTAGCTGCGTTATGTAAAATACCAAACGATATCTAGGCATTTGGCCAAAATATGGAATTCAAATGATAAAACAATAAGATAACAATATAAGACTGATTTATTACATATTTTAGTATTAAATCTATTACCTAATCTTAAGACTCCAATATGCTTTACTTTACCAGTGATTTCCCTTTCAATGTGCATGTTAGTCTCAAGTAAGTTTTTAGCCAAGAAAGGATTGTTAGTGTTACAAAACATAGTCAAACAACTATACATTACGAATTAGAGGGCGATGATTAAATTCAGCAACAAGACAGCAAATTAAACCTTTACCCTATTTGTGTCGTTGCAATTAACAATTTAATGTGGGAACATTATGCCCGTTAAAACCATGACTTGCTTTGTTATATAATATGCATTTTATTTTCTTGGAGCACTCGAATTCGCTCTAAGTACAGTTTTAAATATACACCATATGAAGTTTGTTAGTCTAAACTGAAGTAGAATATACAATTGTATCTTTGGTATGTTTGAAATTCAGTTATACTAATCATAATCAAGTGTTATGCTAATAACATGTTAAAACGTTAACCAAAACACGCATACACTATATTACACATATAAATATTTTTATCAATACGCATTGCTTTTATCGCTACGTTATTAAGGCCTGTTTGCAAAAATATGCACCACATTAATTAAAATCGTGAAATCGATGGAGCTCGGTCATTTAACCGAATGATAAATATGCATAGCTTTAATGGATATCATTTGATATAAATACGTGTCATCTATAGCACAGAACATACGAAGGTCCAATCTATGCCATATTATAATACAAACGGGTATTCTAAATTCAGAGACATAACCAGAGAAAATGTCTCACGCAACCAACCGAAGTGCCTTTAAGTTTAAATATGGCAAGTTGCAATTACATATACAAACATACATATTAAAACGCTTCCCAGAACATCAGCTTATGATTAAAACCATTAATAAATGAATAGGTCATTATCAGAATGTTACGATAATTCGCATAATGAAATACATATGCAAATTTGTTTTGCCTATTGGAGGTACCCGCTGAAAAATACCAATTAGAATGCTCAAATGAGCAGTTTTTGAACATGACTTACATCTCATATCGATATGTCAATAGTAAAACAAAATAAGACATGCATATATGATATTGTACATTTTCTGTGTTGCTCAAATAGAAAAGCAACCTCATGCAAAGCGATATTGGAAATTCTGATAGAGCCTTTAATGAGTAATATAAATACATTCGGCTATATTATAATTAAATAACTCATTGAAAAGTAATGTATATATTAACATGCAAAATAGTCTTATGCAATACGATATCAAATAATTCCGACTTTCGTCTTCAACGATCTTAATAAGCTACTAGAGTCTTTCAAATAATAACCATTTACGTTCATGTATTACTAGGTTTTTGATTATTCAGATCTGTAGTAGAGACATTACTAGCTGTGATTTGCATTTTCTATTAATCCCTTTTATAAACAAACGCACGTCAAATGTCAAACGTGTAAACAAATACCTAGATGTTATTACATAAGAAATGATAACGCTGTTGTTTTTTTTCAATCGCTGTTACTAAAAAAAATAATCTTTCAGAATCTACTCACCTTGTACGTGCAAATGTACGTGGCGAAAAGGAAATGTATCCACACGCAAGCACATCGCCAGTAACAAAAACAACCCTCGGAAAATGTTCAGCGATAGACATGTCGTCGACCACATTCTTAAATCAGACATAAGAAAAAACAACAGAAAGTATAGCGTCAGAAAGCATTGCCCTTATTTTTTTCACTGCTTTTTTATATATGATCCGTGCTCAGCAATATTAATTGATCTATTAGTACTCTGCTTAGTGTATACTCCGCTTAAATATATCAAGTAACGCTCCGTGCGGTTATACAACAGGCGACTTATGAAACCTGATCTGCATACCAATGTCAGAATGGACTTGATTATCAAGACGCACCCCGATTTTAAAAAATGAAACAAAACGGGATGCAGTTGCTATTCCACGAAGACGGATTACGTTACCAAAGCTATTATGTATTTGGGTGAATTGAGTGTTTATGTGAATTCTTAGAAACCCGATGCAAAATGCTTATGTATGTCCAGTTTATGATTACTGTTAAGTAAGGGTTTATTTAATTGTCGTTTTAACCAATAATTCTTGTTATATTATTAAATTACATAGTTATATAACGCATTGATGTCAGTATAACGGGGAAAAATTACTATTGAAAGAAATGTTGAAAAGTATTTTAATATAAAAAGATGACAAACCGTAAGTTCACTGATTTCACATTCATATAAACGTGTATCATGTTTAACATCAAGTCATACTATTGGTGATTAGAAGTCGACTCGAAAAACTCTCCATGCGCTCTTTATTCCACAACCAACGAACCTTTAACCCTTTGAGCGCTGGAACCGGAGTTTGAAGGCCTTTGCAAACAGTTTGGATCCAGATGAGACGCCACGTTCTGTGGCGTCTCATCTGGATCCAAACTGTTTGCAAAGGCCTTATTATTTATTTGCGAAAGGTGTCGCCTCAGATTAGCATGTGCAGTCGTACAGGCTAATCAGGGACGACAATTTCTGCTTTTATGCAATTTTTTGGTTTGGAGGAAGTCATTTATTACGAACCTTTCATCACTTGTTAGCTAAAAATATTAAAGACTGTTATCACATATTAATTTAACACAAGAGGGCCATAAATGTCCTAAAGCGCTGACATAAGTTCACGGTACATCAAATGTTGACGATTTTTGAAATGATGATTTTGTTGACCTCTTGACCCAGAATTCAAGCTTTCTTGTCAAGATTCATGGAGAACGAATAAAAAATATAAAGTCATCTATAGATGTTACCATATTTTCAAGATTGTATCTGGTGACCTGGTTCTTTGACACATGTGACCCATATTAAAATTTGGACAAGATATTTTCAAAATAAACTTTCTGAATAACTTTCATCAAGATTTATTTGTACATGTGGCCTCAAGAGTGCTAACACTATTTATTAAAGTTTATGGTGGTAGATCTAAAAAGGCTGGTATCGCTCATGATATTCAATATTGTGTTTAAATTGAATACTTGGCTTTTTGCTAACCATAACATAATAATAAGGTAGACACGTTTAACAGACAGACAGACAGACAGCCAGTTTATTTCGACTTGTATAATGCACATCGTCAACAATACATAATGAAAACAGTACAGTTTGTCAATTGTGATAGGTTTTATACATATTTACCAATCATATACTTTGCAAATAAAGTCAAGTGGCGTGATCACAAATTAAGTATGACAACAACAAAAAAGGAAAGAAAAAAAGGAAAAAGAGGATGAACAATTAAAGCATTCTTGCATTTAGAATAGATGTTCGTACTGCAAGTGATTCTTTTACATAAAGCCATACTTTTATTACTTCTGTTTTATTATTCGTTTGCAGTAAACTTTAATATTTATACATAAATGGTCTTTTATAATAACATGTTTTAATTTTAAAAAATGGCTAATGGTTCCAAAAGCCGGCCTAATACAAAAAAAGTGAAATTTATCTTCAATATCGGTGTTATCGCAACAAATGCAATATCGTTGGTTTCTTGAAATGATTTTTCTTGCATAACGACCTGTTTGAATATGCAATGGGTGGGCTGACAATCTTAGTCTAGTGAAAAGGTATCTCAAACTTTTTGGTACAATGTCTCAGTATGACTCATATTCAAAGTTGATTTTAAAACTTCGATAAACATCTAACATTGAACTGTTATTTAACGTTCCATACCAATCCTGTGTAAAGTGATCATACACTTCATTTCAATTAACCTACAAATGGGTTAGTGTCAATATTAATATTATTAACATCATCAAATACATAACTGATCCATAGTCATCAAGCAACGTTTTAACATTAAATATCCAATTATGACAGCCTTTGTTATAATCTGAAACGGCCAAGTTATATACGCTTTTAATAATTGTGTTAGATCTACATATCTTTAACGAATATTTAATGACACGGGCATATCTATGTATATACATGGGATATCTACACAGATCACCATAGACACATGCATTGTACATGGTAAGTTTAACCTTTAATAATCGTTTACAAAATTTTAAATGTATTCTTTCTAATTCCTTAGATTTAGTATAGCACCAAAC
The DNA here is from genome assembly GCA_007657795.1 of Dreissena rostriformis. NCBI lineage: Eukaryota > Metazoa > Mollusca > Bivalvia > Myida > Dreissenidae > Dreissena > Dreissena rostriformis. Next base: position 30,693 of record VMBQ01004047.1, read on the forward strand.
TTCTGACGAATAGTTTCCAACAAAAGCGTGTAATAGTTAACAAAGTAGTTTTGGCTTTAAATCATAGTCATGACATTTAGATAATAAAATATTCATTGCTTTTAATGCTTTACCCGTAATGTGTTCTTGATTCAATGTGAAAACTCCCTGTATTATTATTATTTACCATATTTATATAGCACTTTTTCATGGATTCACACGTTGAAAAAGTACTTTACAATACAAATACATGGTTCAACCAGTAAAATAACCAAAGACATTTAAAAATATGATAAACAATGATAGATGGACACATATAAAGCTAAAATAGATGGAAACCTATAATAGTATAATTAAAAACAACTCCAAGATAGTTAAAAGCATTCACAACTTGAATCACATGTCCATTGTAGGTCCACTTTTTGTTGGACAATAATCCGCCTCTTTTCCGTTATACCATAATTTTTGTTTTTCTCTGTATTTACTTTTAATCCCCATACATTGCAATAATAATGTAGATTATCTAAATGATTTTGAATTTCCTCTGGCGATTTACCTACAATACCCATGTCATCAGCAAATAACAGTAAAATCAAGACAATGTCGTCGATAAGCAATCCAGATCGTACATCATTTTGTAATAACAACTCGATATCTTCTACAAACATAGAAAACAATAAAGGGGACATAACCTATCCCTGCCGGAGCCCCACTGCGTATGAAACATAGTCAGAATATGAAGACAATGGCTAAACACAAGATTTAAGTTTTTGATACACGTCACGAACAATCCTAAGAATTTTATTCTGTATGCCACATTTATACATTTTTAACCGTAATTCATTTCTATATATAGTATCAAAACATTTCATCAAGTCCACAAATATAATATATAATATTTTATGTTCAAACAAATAATTTTAATCAGAGAATGGGGAATAAATATTGCCTCTGTCGTAGACGGCCATTTCCGGAATCCGAATTGGGCGTCCGAAATAGTGTTATTTTCATAACAGATATTTTCAATGCGATTGTTTAAATCGGTTGTAAAGAGCTTATATAAACAGCCAACTTAAGTAATGCCTCTATATTTTTTGACATCTTCTTTTGAACCTTTCTTGTGCAAGTTTCAAGTTTATTTATTTCAAGCTCATTTTATGCATAACATGACAATGTGAGCAAAAGTTACACAATCATAAATTGAAAAAAACATAGTTGAAGGGGCCATTACATAGCAAACTAAACAAAACAAAAACATTTAAAAGGAGAGAATATTTAGAAGTTAAGCAAAACATACGAGCAATATTTAAACATTTGAGCATAGTGGGGGGGGGGAAAACAACATACAATATTTAAATGTATAGAAAAACAACAAGAAAAACATGTTATAAATTAAAACTGTTTCAATATTTCCTTAATGAACATACATAATTTCCTGTAAGTACTGTTAGTATAGTTTTTGTTTCATGCTTTGAATGAACCAGGTGCAATTCGGAAAATCATGAGACTGCCAAATAATCATCATTCCGCATTTAACAAAAATGTTTCGTATACACTCTATCCAGTCAAATTTAGCATTTTCTGTCGCATGTATATTAAATAAGATGTTGTAAATTTGATATGACAATTTAAAACACAATGGATGGACCAATTTAGACCAAAAAGAAATCATTCTAGTTTCAATATCAAGTTAAAGGGGCTTTACTCCTGTTTCTCCGTATATAATACAAGATGCCGTACTGGCCTTGACCCCTTATATAATTTTCAGAAACTTCAACTGTGTTATATACTTTATGGTCTCATCAAGTCATTCATCAACATAGCTCATAACATATTAATTGTCAGACCAAATGAAATATAAGTACAATACCTGAATAACATTTGGAAGCTGTCAGATAATATTTTCTGGATTGCAATGTAAATTTTATAGAGTATTTTATAAGCGTTTCGGAAAGAGATCAAGTTTTCCATGCGAGGCTGAGAAACATATTTGTCTGAGATGTTAACAGAATGTCTGATCAAAATTCAATCTGTAAGACATTGTGTCTGAAAAGCCCTTCAGATGTTTTGCGTAATTCAATCCTTTAACTGCTTTTAAACAATCAATATGTAAACGGAACAATTTTTATTATGAAGCCAAAGTAAGTGTATATCAATCGGTAAATTAATTACTGAACATTCCTTCAAAGAGTTATCACTAAATGTTTTGTTGTAGGTGCTGGAAGCTGTAGACCGCCACTTGAATAACGTGGTATTCCCCACATCGGAAAGAGAACTCGTCCAAATAAAACAAAAGTTTTTTGGTATAGCGGGAATTCCCAATGTCATTGGTGCAGTCGACTGCACACACATCGCCATGTTGGCCCCAAGGGAGAGGGAAGATGTTTATGTGTGTCGCAAAGGCTACCACAGCATAAATGTTCAAGCTGTTGTTGATTCAAACATGAGGTTACTGTTTTTCTCTTTGTATAAGTTTGTGAAAGAAATGACAAAAAAGCATATCCAATGATTATCTCCAAAGGTGGAGAGATGTTGTTTTGTTGTTGTCTGTCTGTTATACTGTTTATCTGTCTGTATCACTTTTCAGACAGTAGCTGTTTCTCATTAACTATTTTGTGGAATTTTATGAAACTTTAAATAAATGTTTCACTTTTGTAAATTATTTGAATTATAATAATTAATGCATATAATATCACGTAAAAAGGCAGAACAACACATTTTAAATCTTAAGTGAGATTATAAAGCAATGCAACAATGTTTTTTATGCCCCCGAAGGTGGGCATATTGTGATTGCACTGTCCGTCTGTCTGTCTTAAATTCCGTCACACTTAAAGTTTAAATTTTGCGTTTAGTTTTCGAAAAGTGTGGAAAAAGGGGGCATATGTCATCCTATGGTGAAAAGCCTTGTTGTTAATCATTTACTCTGCTAATCTTTGCTCATTTGAACATAACACTTCAGTGAACATACCTTTTATGATTCATGTATTCTGATTATATGCGTTTAAAAAGATAAGCTGAAAACTTTTTTGTAGATTCACTAACATTGTGGCAAAGTGGCCAGGGTCCACACATGACAGTATCATCTTTGAAAACTGCAGCTTGAAGGACTGGCTGGTGGATGGCAGCAAAGGATGGCTACTAGGAGACTCTGGCTATGGACTGAAGCCATATCTTCTTACTCCAAAGGTAATTTTTATGCCCCCGAAGGTGGGCATTTAGTGATCGCACTGTCCGTCTTTCCGTGCGTCATAAATTTTTGCACACTTTGCGTTTAGGTTTCAAAAAATGTTCATAACTTTTCCAATATTGATCATGGCAACTTGATATTTAGCATGCATGTGTATCTCATGGAGCTGCACATGTTGAGCCATGAAAGGTCAAGGTCATCCTTCAAGGTCAAAGGTAAAAAAAAAGGAGGGGGCATTGTGTTTCTGACATGTTAAAATGGGTTAAGGTACACTTTTCTCATAAAGTATCAAAGCTATTGCATTCAAACTTGGTACACTTACTAACTATCTTAAGGGGATTGGACAGGCAAAGTAAGATATCTCTGTCTGGCATTTTGACAGAATTATGTGCCCTTTGTATACTTAGAAAATTGAAAATTTGGTTAAGTTTTGTGTTAAGGTCCACTTTACTCCTAATGTATCAAAGCTATTGCTTTCATACTTGCAACACTTACTAACTATCATAAGGGGACTGTGCAGGCAAAGTTATGTAACTCTGACTGGCATTTTGACAGAATTATGACCCCTTTTATACTAAGAAAATTGAAAATTTGGTTAAGTTTTGTGTTTTGGTCCACATTACTCCTAAAGTATCATAGCTATTGCTTTCAGACTAAGAACACTTGCTTACTGTTATAAGGGGATTGGCCAGGCAAAGTTATGTAAATCTGATTGGCATTTTGACAGAATTATGGCCCTTTTTTGACTTAGTAACTTTGAATATTTGGTAAATTTTGTGTTTAGATCCACTTTACTTCTAAAGTATCAAGGCTATTGCTTTCAAACTTCAAATACTTTCGTACCATTATGAGGGTACTGTACCTGGCAACTTGAATTTGACCTTGACCTTTGAATGACCTTGACTGTCAAGGTCAAAGTAATACATTTTGCTAAAATTGCCATTACTTCTTTATTTATGATCAGATTTGATTCAGACTTTGACAAAACAACACGGTCTTACCTGACATACCACAATAGACTCCACCAAACCATCCCCCACGCCCCACCCCAGAATAGATGAGCGGTCTGCACCCGCTAGGCGGTGCTCTTGTTTTTATTTTATAGTAAGTCTTGACTTTACAGAACACGTGAACAAAAGACAGAACTCTATCATATGTAAAAAAAAATACATTGACATT
>VMBQ01004047.1:37192-56666 GCA_007657795.1 Dreissena rostriformis
AAAAAAAAAAACGACGAACTACTAACCCTATTTTTTGGCGGTGTTAGCGGAAGTAAAACACAACTTTTTTACGCATTTAGAGTACAAAACACTTTAATTCTAAATTATATAAAATGACACTTGAGAAACCCATTAATTTATCAAAAAATTATTTTTTAGATTTCTACTGTAGGAATAATATTTGTATTGATTTGACTTTAAGGATACACTGCATTACATAATTAATTTCATCACAGCCATCAGTCAGATATAGTAATTTACATTTGATATCATTGGTTATGAATTAAAAACAATATTCTGAGATCACTCATCAAATGGAGATATGTTTTGATATAGCTTTCTCTTCGTAAAGTCGTGAATACAAATTCATTTACTTTCTCCTCCCACTGCTCCAGTGTGATTGTTGCTGGACCCCCTCCAGTCTGATGCATCGATATGCGCCGTTGTCTTTCCTTCTTTCTCAGTTTTGTTTTCGTGTCTGAAATCTTTTTTCTGACCTCTTCTATACTCCTCTCTTCTGCTCCCAGTGCGTTTATTCTGCATTAGATTATGTTTACATACGTTTAGCATTTTTAGTGACATTTTAATGAGCTCTATCCTCATTCTGGAGTTTTTGAGCGTTTAAAACTGCATTGTGTACATGTCATATTTTTTTTCTAATCTGAAATTGCGTTCATTGATAAGCTTCAAAGCAAATACAATAGTGCGCTAGATGATACTCACTGTTCTGCAATTTTCTCCCACGCAAGATCTTTATCTTTCGCAGATAACGTGGGGGTAAAATTTCCGCTAATACAAGCATGCTGCTCGATGTATGCAGCTGCAAGTACCTCTGTTTCTGTTCTTGTCCAATTCGCTTTCCTTTTTTCTCTTTTTTTCTCATTTAACTTTACCGCAATAAAATCCGCATCCATTTTGAGAAGTAACAAATGCAGACGACATTAGGTGACAACACACTTAATAGTATAGTTTAACCGTCAGAGTTGTTGTTGTTTGTTTACATGTTCACCTCCAAGTTGGAGAGTTACGATCATTTGTTCACGTACGTACGATGTCAAACTTACGCAATGTTAGTAAAACGCACTTACGAAATGCGTACGTTATTCGTAACTTGTCAACTTACGCCAATACTTACGAAATTCGTAAGTATTGTTAGTAAAACGGTACCCTGAACTTTTTCTTATACATAATTATTGCCAAACCCCCAACATTAACAACCGTACAAAAGAATAGGTTTAATCATCTTATTAAAAAGATCAATTTTTATATCTATTTGTAAAGCGAGGTTATTACATTTATTAATAAGACTTAAGATAGCTTTTGTTGCCTGTTCGGCTTGATTCTTTTTGGTCTGGAAAAAAGAGCCACTACTATTGAATAAAATACCTAGGTATTTATAATTTTTAACAACTTCAATGGGATGATCTTTATAGTAAAATACATAATTAGCTGGTCTACCTTTATTAAAAATAACAATTTTTTACTTTTCATTGTTAACAGTTAGTTTCCATGTGTCACAATATTGGGAATACACATTTAAACAATTTTGAAGATCGTTAGCTGACTCTGCTACAATAACAGTATCGTCAGCGTACAACAAAACAAATAGTTTGAAAAAAATTAACATATTGTTGTCGTTTGACTGAACATGAAAATTTAATCCGTCTACATCACTTCTATTATTGAAATATGAATGTAGGTCATTCAAAAAGAAGGAAAATAGTATGGGGGATAAGTTTTCTCCTTGCCTTACCCCAACTGAACATGAAAAATAGTTAGATTTTTCGCCATTACACATGATACATGATTTTGCGTTGTTGTACATATTTTTGACAATATTTAAGAAGTTTCCACTTATACTGTACTGGCCTAACTTATACCACAATAAAGACCTATTGATCGTATCGAAAGCAGCCTTTAAATCGATAAATGCACAAAACTGTTTCTTCTTTTGAGTTCTTAGAATATTTATCAGCGCATATAAGACAAACATATTGTCAGCTGTTGAAAAATGTTTACGGAAACCCGCTTGGTTCTTGTCAATAAGGTCATATTTAAAGAAAAAAAAATCTAAACGTATGTTTAAGACTGAGGTGAATAATTTACTCACACAGCTCAACAGAGTGATTGGTCTATAGTTAGAAGGATCGTTTTATTAATTAGCCCTATGGTCCAATTACTACGTACGAAACCAGATTTAAATACTAAGTTAAATAATTTTACATATACATCTTTCATAATTGGAAAGGATGCTTTAATTTGCTCATACAAAATATTATCAATGCCGCATGCTTTGTTATTTTTTAACAAATTTATACAATGTTCGATTTCTTCGCATGTTATCTCGGCATTAAGTAAATCGTTATTATAAACGGTAGTTGGCTGCAGAGGGACAATTATTCCCTCGATCCAATTTTCGGGATAATACCCTGAGTTCAATACGCAATTAAATAAGTCACCTATATGCAAGGCTTATATATCAACACTTGATTATCACTACCGAAATATTTGTTCCGCTTCATTGAATTAACAGCTTTAATTATCTCTTTAACTGTAATTGGGTCATCGAGCTCAGAATAAACATTATTAGGATTATCAAAATCATAATTACTATTAAAATATTCAGCATCATAATTCTTATCTGTCGAAATGTCTGTGCTTAAATTTTCAAAATAATTTTTAAACTCCCGGAGAGTAATTTATTTTGGAAGAAGTTTTTTTCAGATTTAGATTTAAAATGTTTCCAAAATTCTCTGGGCCTACTTTTGCGTAAATTTTCCAAATCGGACATACGTTTATTATAGTCGGCCTGCTTTTTTTTTTACAATACTTTTGTAATTAGTTTTTGCATCACACAAAAGAGACCTGTTTGTATCGCTTTTGTCGACATAAAACAATTTAAGAGCTTCAAAATATATTTTACGGGCAACAATACAATCATGGTCAAACCAATTTTGATCCATTGAAGTGTAACCTTCAAAATAAACATCATGTGAATAAAAACAATCTTTGGCAAACAATGGATCTGCACCATCGCGGATGGTATTTGAAAACTTGTCAATCAAAACGTTAATTGAGTCCCTGTCAGGGCCATTGATATTATGCACAATATCGTTAAAAGTTGGCAATGTTCTTATAATTCCCGACCGAAATTGTTCACGCAGGGAGTCATTTCATTTGTATTTATTCTCTGATTGGTTTTCTTCGCTATGCAATATGTTATTGCATAACAATGAAAAACATAACGTCGAATGGTCACTCCATTCATAAAAACGTTGGATATAAAATTGTTGTATCTGTGAGAACTTACTTTACTTTTGTTAAAAGATAATCGATCACTTAACAGCCGTTATTTGACAAAGATGTGTACTGATCCATATTACCAATCCGACCATTTACAATGCGGAACGATGCCTTTACAAATATCGAGCAATTTAACCCCGTGACTGTTGAGTGATTTATCTAATGAGGCCCTGTCATTGGAAGCAATCTGAAGTATAATCATGGATATCAATGCAGCTATTAAATTTGTCACAAACAATATAATCTTTTTATCACCTACTCTGCTGTTAAAATCACCACATATAAACACACAACCAAGATTGTCATATAAACATATATCATGCTCTAAAATATATTGGGGAATCATCACCCCAAATGTATGATCCACATAAATAAATATCTTCTGAAGTATAACAAAAGGAATGTTCTAGTTTCAACCAAATTATAGCATCGTAATTATTTTTTATTATATGCATTCCCTTCTTTAAATATTCTTTGTAAAGTAAAACAATTCCACCGATACTACGTTTGGCATCTTTATGTTTGTATTAACGATAAAAATTGTAAGATATATATATCCGTTTAACTGGATATTACTTTTCGAGTCACACCAAGATTCGTTAAGAAAACGTATGTCATAAATTTTAAGAATATTAACAAAATCACTAGATTCTTTTTTGTATCTTGTCCGTGTACGTTCCACAAAAGTACAGATAGTTCACCCTCATCGTGCTCGACGTACCGGTTTGCCGTCGACATACAGCGTATAATATGCGATCCACACACGTTTACCCTCATTTCTGGCATCTTTCATGCTGGGAACCAGCTTGCACCGCTTCTCTAGCACTTCCGGTGGAAACTGTTCGTGCATTTGGAAGTTTGTACCTGTAAGATTTTTCAATTGCTTACCCACTAATTCCATGTCTTTGAAAAGGTAGACTTTGCGATTATATGTCGCACTTTGCCTCGAACCGGATGTCCTGGTGACCGGTGCACACGCTCAAAACGTATGCAAGCTGCGGTTTCCTGGGAAATCTTAAGATTTTCCTCTAGGTGATTGCGGAGCTTCCGCTCTGTGATTACGGGCGGTTCATTTCCTGTTGAGTTGACTTCCGGGATATTAGTAAAAAATTAATTATTACTTATATACTAGATTTCAAATACACAACATCATCCCGGAGCTCATTTCGTTCTTTTTCTAACTGGGTTAGCCTTTCCGCCACTATCGTTGCCCCAACATCAACCAACTCCAGCTTATTCTCAAGTGCACAAACGCGCGCGTCTGTACGCTTCACCCTATCTTCTAGAGAGACCCATAGTTTCTTAGATTCTTTGTCAAAATCACCCACTTTCTTCTCTAACGAGTCTAATGCATTTAATTTTCTATCAATAGCCGCTAGCCTGATATCCATGGCTCTCATACAGTTTATAACGTCATTGATTGTTGGCTCCTGACCGCTTCCCGCCATCTTTTCCGAATTTGATTCGGACGAATCTGCGCAAGACTGCTCAAATACTTCACTCTGTAGTGTGCCGATTGCATCTGGGTATAACACCGCACTAGCTTGTCCCAATATTTCGCTTACTGAAACATTTGTATGAATCTCCTCTGACGGGCCTCTCTGTTTGGTCAGTTTTGCTTTGTTTACACTTCCACTGCCACTACTATTTCTGTATTTTCGTTTATTCCCCATATTTAATAAACAGAACAGATAATCCACAAGCCATAATAATCCACATTTTAACAAAATCAGCAAAAAAAAATGTTTTCATCAAAACTAAATTTAAAATCTACAAATTTCTTTCTCAGTTAAAAAACACGTCCACTTCGCGCCTATCACGTGACATGTCATGTTAAACAAATTGACATTATCACGAATATTTATTGACATCAGAAAAAGCCTGACAAATGATTGTCAAAACATTTGTAAATTAACACAACAGATATAATAATGAGGTAGGTTATTAGTAGATATATTAAAAAAGTTAAAACACGCACGGTTATAATGGAAAATTAAAACCAATTGTTTATAAAGCATACATTACCAAAAAAGCCATAACAATTTAATTGTCAAAATGAAATATGGTAAAAAAAAATATATAGGGGCGTTAAACATTTCACTGCGTAGTGACCTAGGATAGACTATTCAAGTTTGTAACTGATATTTTGATACGGGGTCCATTAATACAATACTAAACATAACTTAATTCGAGAATACATATTAGGCGTTTTAAGACTTTAATTGATAAAATATAGGTTTTGCGTTTGTGTGTGGTATATGTTTGTTTATTTCGTATCGGATCCAGAAGGCCAATTACAGCCCAAGTGGACAATGGTTATGCATACAGTGTTTACAAATGTGCAATATATAAGGAAATCAATGTATGACAGTTGAAACATAAATACTACTACGAGTGATACTAATACTAATAATACTAAAAACATTAATGATAATAATAATNATATATTATTTTTATGTATTATACATATCTGTTGTTAAAAAAAGCTCTATTAAAGAATGTACAAAAAGTTACTATTAAATACTAGCATAGACTCGACTATATGCGTAACCATATAATTTATTCTAGATATTTTATTTGTAAACATGAAAGTGCATAAACAGCGTTGCGTACTAAAGAGTGAAATGAATTCATTTTTACAGAAAGTTTATTGCGACGGTTAAAAGATGACAGCTGAATGAAATTGAATAGTTTAGACATATTCATAATATAATCAAACAATTAATTCTAGCCATGTATTGCTTAACAGAATATGATCAACTTTATCATAACTTGTTGAACATAAACATTAAACCTCTCGAATATCACCTGACGGCGAATTTTTAACAATCGTACCTAATGTAAAATATTGTGTTAATATAATAGTGTGCTTATCAACATCTAGCGATAACACAGTGTCAACACAATGCAAAGTTTACATGAAACGGTAATCCTGTAATTGCATGATAACAGTGTAAAGTAAGGTATAATAATGAAGTGTTAGGTATATCATACACGCAATTGAGGACATTTACGTGATTTGAAAGGTAGCGTTTACGGCCCTGTTAACCAAAACAGACTCAAATATGTAAAGAATTTGTCATCCCAACATACGTTCACTGTACTTTTACCAGCGCTGTCGATAGAGGTCACAAATTCTATGTCGCCAAAACGCATGGCATATTTGTCGATGTATACCAAATATCCATCGTACGTTACATTTACTTCTTCTTCAGCGAACTCAAGCAAAGGACAGAAAAATGTTTTACCTATTAGCAACATGTTGTTTAAAATATTTGTCCTGGATATCGGGTTATAATCATCGATAATTATTAAATTATACGATCGTTCCAGAAATTCTAGATCGTGTGTTTGATTTTATTTCATGAAGATAAGACAAACTACGCATACTGTGTGGCATTAATATTTGTTTAAATATTGACGATGTATCATTAAAGCGGACGGTCAAATTTAAATTTAGAAATTGGTTTATTTTGCCACTTTACACGGATGGAGTGTTGCCTTCTAATACACGAAATACGATAGCAAAATAGTCTATTATCACACAGTCTGACTCCGTGATGCATTTGGCAAACTCGGTAAGAATGTCAATGCTCATCGATGTTTCAATGTAAAATGCAATGCCCTTGAACAATAGTTGAATACCTTTCTTGGTAGTTCCTTTTGGGAAACAAATTGGTTCTGGGATAAGCAGTTTTACGAATACAACAACGTCACGAGCGGGCCATTTTGATAATGCGTAAATGCACTCTCCCTGGGGATTGCGTTCTTGTCCGACAGGGCAATGAATCACCCTGTTATTAATTCCGTTCCGAAAAAAATGAGACAATTGTAATAGCATATGCAAGTAGAAGTGTAGAAAGGTAAGCATATCAGGTAAACCCAGTAGCATGTTTGCTCAACAAACACTTCATTTGCGCTTCGAAGGTACAAGAACACAATACGGGTTGAGCTATAAAGAATAAGAAATTAAAATTCAGATCTTGCGTAAGAATATTGCATTTGCTATTCTTAACAATTCTAGTCATTAACATTGGCAGGTTTTCCAGAAATACTTCTTATTTTGTTGCGACGATGCAAAACACATAAACAGACGACAGTGTATTGATTTTAGTCTAGGACTACATTATATACCTTTAATCCATAAGCTGTAAACTGCAAGTCATCCACATAAGCTACGTCTTGCGCCCATTTGACTAGTATGGCTAAGTTTCTATTAGACTGACCCCGTTAGCATATTTGGAATTGTCCGGACATTCCTTGCTTGGTATCATGTTATGATTGCAGATAAAGCAAAACACGTTTTTGAAATAGTCCACTCTTCCGGTTCTGGTATGAACATACACAGAATGAAACGAGCTCGAACATAATTCGACGATACTGTTTTGATCTAAATTAAACGAATGAAGTTGTAGCAAAAGGTTGGCCTCTAAAGCAGTTTTGTTCGGACATGAATCTCCCTTTGCCTTTTTAAAACATTGTTATTTTCTCAACATGTCAATGTCATCGTAAAGGTATATAAAATGCGCGTGGCAGTTTGCTGTAAAGGTTCTAAATCTGATGGCAGAGAAGATTATGTCAACGTCCGACGGACTAAGAATGTTGAAATCTACGTAAGAGTCCCACTCGTTGCCGTCCGTCACCCAATTGCATGATGCACAATCCTTGTTGATGTAGATTTTTTTACGACTGGGCGAAAAAACTGGCAGGAGAGGGCCCCAGGGATTTTGCTGAAGGTGATAACAGTTATTATTTTTTTGTTGCAACTGGTCACCATCTTAAACGCTACGTATTCATTTTTAATGACACTATTTTGATCTGACAATGGGTATAGACACTCTTCATTCTCATGTCGTTCTGAAGAGAACACGCTCTTGAAACAGCAGTCATTGTAGAATTCACAGTCATCGTCGCAATAGCAATCTATAAAGCAATTACATTGTTTATATTAAGACATAAATTCAAAACGAACTTTCGGTGATAAAAAAGTAAAAAAGAAGTAAAGGTATTACTCAAAACTACGAAGTAAAACTAAATGTTTATGTAAACCTCTGACACCAACACATATTGCTATTGATTTAGACTTCAATTTAAATTTAGCATAGTGGTGTGTGAATTAGGTTTAGTGTTATCTAGACTGATAATTCAAATGCAATGGTGAAATGCATAGACACCATTTAATCGTTTAGTCGCTCTACAATTTTGAAAAATATCTCAAAATTATAAATCCGTGATAAAATACAAATTGTATTTGCACATGTGACTACCTGAACGTATTTTGTAAATAAATAGATAAAACAAACCATCGCAGCAAGGCGCCCATTCTGAGTTATTTTAAAAAAAAACTGGCCTGTGTTGATCTATTGTTGCCACACACATCAGTTCGAGCGCAGAGTTGTTCTCCGTAAGAGCGAAACAGAGACACAATACTCTCTTCGGTCCAGTTTTTCATTGGATGGCTGTCAGCCGCAATTATTGTAGTAATTGCCATACAGGTAAAGGCAACCGACACATAGTCAAACACTTTGATTTTTTAATAATATATGCGTCCATTAAACGCTAGTTTCAATATGCGAATTTTACTATCTTCAACCACTGAAATGAAAAACAAAGCGTACAAACAAGTTTGCGAACCGAGGAGTCGAGGAGAATATGCGAAAAGGCGTGATGTAATAAAGGCGCAATATATGTCGACGAACAAATTAAATCATACTCGCTTCCTCCTATTTCAACAACAACACACAATGACCAAAATTCGGAGAACCATTATACGATTTTACATAACACATTCCAAACATCTGGGCCTTGGCGTTTCAGAGGACAATTATTTTAGGTTTTCACTACGTGTATATAAATATACACTTTATATATGTATATAAAGTGGCTCGGTCATGTAGTCCGTATGGACAAGAACAGGATCGCAAACATTACACTACACGCAAGAGTGGACGGGACAACTAAGAGGGGACGCCCAAGAACAACATGGGTGTCGGCAGCATTCTCAAGATACGATGAGGGACCGCAAATCCTAACATAGGCGGCCAAAGACAGAGAACGATGGCGTTTATTATTAAATCATGTGAGAGCCCGCGTCGACGTGCCATAGCATGATATATGGCGAAGAAGAAGATATATATAATAATAATGTACCCCAAGGGCGGTGCATATTTTGACCCCAGCGGGACATTTTTAAGACAAACTATAGAAGACAATCATACGTTTTACCAAATATTAAACCTATGGACCATGCGGTTTCAGAGAAGATATTTAAGTATTCATTTTTAAACCACGTTTTACACCCCGCAACCCATTAAATTAACGAACTGAAACCATATGGAAATGTTCTATAGTGTACCACAAAACATGTTAATACAATTTCGTCATTTTCTGCCTAACGGTTCATTGCGTTTGAAGAAAACGTTTGTGGACGTCACAAACAAACACACACACGGACGGTCGACGATCATCACGGTTAAAGAGAATTTATTTTCATTTGAATAGCAAAACAATTCAATGCAATGTTCTTCCGGTATATTAATAGCCTTGTAAGCACTAGACAAGAAAAGAATGGCCAAACAAATGCGTTAACAAAACATGATTTTTCTTATTAATATATTTATAATATGATTTGTTCATTAAAGATTATGCCTTTGAGCGTTGGACTCATACAAATAACGACACAAATACAAGTATTGTTAATAAATAAACAGTATGTACCGTAAAGTTGGCAAGTTGTTGAATATGTTAAAGCTGATTTATGTACACATTTGAAATGATTTTCGACAAAACAGTTATTATATGGTCCAACTATCAGATCACTAGTAAAAGTAATAATCGTGACATTAGGTAACTGTACCATACAGTGTGTCAGTATCTTTAGAGTTTTCCTAACAAAAAGGTTTCATACTTCCGAACGAAAATTATTTTACAAAATCCATTCCTTGAACTTCAAACATTCTTAAAATGTAGTTTGAATTATTATATTTACATTAATCTAGACACTCGTCCCATCATTTACGTTTGTCACTTCATAATACATTGAAATGTGAACCTATAAAGGACGGCATTTATGAATAAACTTTGTTTTTCTGTTTGAATCAAGCAAAGTCTGTTATCGCTTTTTTCATAACATATTTAACGTAAGATATAACACATGGCATGTCATACATATTTATAATTACGTCATAAACCCATCAAATACAAACGTGCAGGTATTAATACCGAAATGAAATCGTAAAAACAAACTCCGAAACCATCCGATGCATTATATTTTGTATTATATATAATATAGAAAGTGGAAAACGTTGGCGAGACTATAGTTTCCGTGATTTATTTTATGGTCTTCAAATAATAATCCTTAGATTAGTGCTCAATCATAAATATTGAGTAAGTTGTCATTAAATTTTGGCCAAATACGCAATGCTCAAAAACATGTTTGTTTGAAGCTTCCTTTCTTTGTTCTGGACCCGAAATCGACGAATATGTTGGTGTGTGTTACATGTAAAATTAAATGTTTAAAGTAAATCGTGATTACTCATAGTCCTAACGTTATCATATTGATCTTATCAGAAACCAAAATGTCCGATTTACGTTCACATTCATTATGTAACCTGTAAAGTATATGCGTTGTTTTTCGTTAGTGTAATTTTTATTGATCAATGATCAGAAAATGTATATGTACGCGAATGGCGCAGTTGGATCAAATGTATTTATATGATATGAATGAACTGAAAACTCACCTCTTCCTCCAATCTTATGTAACATAAGTAGTGGTTTATATAAAATTTCAATCGGCATGAACTGGAATTTACCCCTTTTAAAGGAAGAAGACTTATTCTTTTGGGGTGTGGGAACTCGTGGTAATGGTAATCTGACGTTATCCTTAATACCATAAATCGTTAAATCCTCGTTAAAACATTAAACGGGATAAATAGCAATGTATGACTCATATACTGACTACCAAATGTCTAGAATAGATTTGTGTGCGAATTACGATATCACATTGTGATCATTAGGCTACAGTATAGCCCTCACATAATCGAAACCAGATATCTACATATTAGCTGAAATAAATTCAAATGGGAATTAAGTACTTATAGTATAAGTTTTAGATTTTATTGTTTCATTAATTGTCTTATAGCTTTACACATTGAGTAGTTTTAATAGTGGCTTGCTGATCTTTCTAATCTATGGTTACGGTGCATGTTTTTTTTTATGTAGTACTTATAGTATAAGTTTTAGATTGTATTCTTTCATTAATTGTCTTATAGCTATACACATTGAGTAGTTTTGATCAATTTCTCTTGAAACAGTGTTGCAAAATGTATTCGTATCTGCGATACGTCAAATGTTCTTATGTAAAGCGCCTTTGAACGCGTATTTTTTTTTCATAAAAAGGGCGCTATATAGATCCGGTTTAATAATAATAACATGTTATGATCACAAAGGGATAAAAGCAGATAGGCATCAACAACTAAGTGCCTTGTTATATTAGGACTTTTCGCAATGTGATTACATTTTGCACTGTTAAAGTGCACGGTAATATCTGTTGTCATTTAGCTTTGGAAATGTATAAATATACGAGTCAGTTTAACTATCGAGGCCGCTCTAATGATCGGACGTATTTTATTTTATTAATCAGCGCAAGTCTTTTAGGTAAGATAGTTAATATATTGTTGCGTTTAGTTTTTGTAAATCAAAGTTTGCATTTTTTATTTCATGAAATGAAAAGTTATTCTCGTGAAAGGTAGTGCAATTCACTTGAAATGTAGTGCCGTTCTGATTGCTTTATACAGTACAGAAAAATATATTCGTATTGCAAAACTGGATAGCCTTTGTAAGTTGTGACATGGTTTAATTAGAAGTAGGTCATGCTCGTATTTCGTGTAAATTATTGGCGAAATAGTGTTATGTCAACATGCATTTCTAGAGTTTCGGGCATCCTTTCTGAAAAATCTGTGAACAGTTATACTAGCTTAATTTTATGGATATATGTGTCGTGCTCTGAGAAAACTGGGCAAAATGCTTGTGCGTAAATTGTCATCCCAGATTAGCCTGTGCAGTCCGCACAGGCTAATCAGGGACGACAATTTCCGCTTTTATGGAATTTTTCGTTTAAATGAGGTCACCTCTTAGCGAAAATGCAGTTAAGGCGGAAAGTGTCGTCCCGGATTAGCCTGTGCGGACTGCACAGGCTAATCTGGGATGACACTTTACGCACATTCATTTTGTCCAGTTTTCTCAGAACACGCCACATATGTATATACTGAAAGTCAAGATTTAATCAATTTGTATAGATATTCCCCGAGACGATCAATAACATAATCATAAGCTGTTCGTTGCCTATGGTATATACTATATTCAAGTTAACAGTAAGCAATATTACGTTTTTGAGATTACGGACAGAAGCATGTTTATGTCTTTATTACGTATTAGGTGATATTGAAAATTGTATACATTGCTTGTTATTATATAAAAAACAAGAGTGCCAAACTGTCACAAGATACGCCCGTTTAAAGGTTTTGGACAACTTGATAACTTTACCATGACCCATATTTGAACTTGACCTACATATCATCTAGACACAACTTCTGACCAAATTTGGTGAAGATCAGATGAAAACTACTTCAATTAGAGAGTGGACACCATGCTAAATGCTCGAAATGCACTAAATGACCTCGTGATCTAGTTTTTGACCCGGCATGACCCATATTTGAACTTGACCTAGATATTGTCTAGACACAACTTCTGACAAAATGTGGTGAAGATCGGATGAAAACTACTTCAATTAGAGAGCGGACANCCCGCCGCCCGCCCGCCCGCCAAGGGGTTTCACATAATACGTCCCGTATTTTATACGGGCGTATAAAAAGTATGTGGTGGATGTATTTGTACACTAAATTATTTTTATATAGTGCTGGTTGGATTTTATATAGCTATATTGTTGATTAAATGTATAAGTGTGATTTGTTATGTACCAAAATGATGACTATTGTATGAGGATTAAATAAAATATATTGACTGTGACATATTTTTGTGTTAATTAATGATGTTCGTAATTATCATACTGTCCTTGAATTGTTAATGAAATAATACATTTAGCTGACATTAATTAAATGTATAACATGACGATACAATCAACTAGTATTGATCGCGTTCTATATAATAGTCAAAATCGAATAAATGCGTACTTTAACTTAATGAATGAGAACATTTAGTTATAAGCACTTTTCTCATATTTTGGTATACCGGTACATGTAATTATGTTCTCATTCTAGAAAGTCTACATTCATTATTTTCTACTTAATGTTTGTGCGCAATATATGCATGTCATATGTTAACATTAAATCTAAATTTAAAAAGGAAAATGTAAAGCATTTATTTTTCAGAAATGATACAGCTCAATTTAGTTTAAAACACAATACAGAAATACCTATTTCGTTTCCATCCGTTGCTGCTTTCATCACGTCGTTTCCCATATGAGTGCTTATGGTTGAATACATTTATACTAGTATGTGGTGTAGCGTGCACTTGCTACGCCTACAGGAAAACCACGCCCCTAAATGTTCATCCCTATGATAGCAGACAGTACGTATTATACGCTCTTAGAGTACAGACGTGAATACAAAGGTGTTATATTTAATGGTATTAAACTGTATTTTCCTGTTAAAATGTTCTTTCATTCTGCGTATCGAATGATATGTAACATTTCTGGTTATCGTTGCGTGTGGCGTAATCGTGTTATGAGACCGCTTATACTCAGGAAAACAATGGTAAACTATAAACTGTAATGCGGGTTGAGAATATATCTTATAATCCGGAAAACAGGACCAATTCTTTACGTATTACAACGCTTGAGCTGGGATACATTTACACACCCTGGAGCAGTCACAAAATTGTACAAGAAAATGTAAACCTTAACAACGACGTTTTTCTTTTTTAAAACACCATGAAAAGACGCAGCATGATTAAATAAGTCAATTACTTTTAACAACTACATTACATTATATTGCATATGATGGCGAATAACTTATTTTTTACAACGTTAAAATATAAGATTGCTAAAATGACACAAAAAGAAATCGTTTGTACCATTGTGTATACATGTAATCTTTGGACGTAGAAATATTCAAATCTGCATTAATAATATTATAATTAATTAATAATACATATTTAAGAAATAATTCGTGTACTTTATAGTTTGTTGTCGAATAACCCACGGCCGGAGGTTTAGATGCGTTGGAATTAAATCACGAGTACAAAGCACGAGTGATTTAAAACCACGCATCTAAACTTCCGGCCGTGGGTTATTCGACCACAAACTATAACGTACACGAATTATTTCGATTCTAACACGATTTTTAATAAAGATTTATACAATGTATCTTATTGTTCTTGTGTTCTATTTTATGTGAAGTTCCGCCCATAAAAAGAAACTTTCTGCTGTTCTGTCGATAAAATACCGGATTATTACGTTGGTGGAAAATGTATCGGCATGTTTTGTTTAGTTACAGCGCGTGCTTTCAGTGTATAAGCTCCGCCCATTATTATTGCAGAATAACCCATAGACGATTTTCTTCTTTGTTTATATAAAATTTGGAACGTACCGTGTTAGACTATAATATAATTTTACAAATAAATAAAACATAATCGACTTTAAAAAGATTGTATATAATCAACGAATTGTTTGATTGTTTGATTGGACATTTCAACACAAATGTAGTGAAAGATATTCACGACGTGCGTGGATGGCGGCGACATTCTGTGACATGTTGTACTGGGACACCTTTGTCAGTTAAATAAATTTGCCCCATACACTTTTATAATCACACTATTAATAATTGAAGCCAGGAAAACAATAACTCATACCTTCATTAAAAAAGTTCAATTTGTATAAAGACTTTAAGTTGTGAATTAGATGTTGTTGACGTGATTGATGTGTATGTCATAAACAGATGAATATTGCGTGTAATTATGAACATACTAACATGTGTATAAATAATCGCATTCCTCTTTATATCTTTCTATATAATCGGCTTCAATACAGCTGTTATGAAGCTAATTACCTATGACATCATACGGACTGCAAAGTAATGAAGGTATGTTATGATGAACGCGCGTATACGCGACGACGCTATATTATTTGTTTTTCCGTATGCATGGATTTGTCTTCACCGCGAATAATGTTTTTAATAACATGACATTCAATATATCATCGGTTTTAATAAAAATGTATATCTTATTTGATGTTTGTTCTTACATGTTAATAACAGTCGGAACCATTTTCGAACTGGATGCTGTATGAACTTTTAAACTTTTATTAATTGAACTTTTGAATATTTATTTATTGTAATAATAGTATTAATAATGATTATTACCACAATCAAGATGAATAATTAAGTTATTCTAATAAACTTCTATTTAAATAAAATTGTTAAGTAACAATAATCATAATGCTGATTACTACAAAAACTGTGAAGAACAGAACGCTTATTGAGTACAGGGCTTCTCAAAATAACAGAAAGAATAATTTGTATAATTGGAGATGAAGCAAATAATTATCCTCATTACTGCGACTGTACCCTCGTTGACACCTTCGCCCCAAAGGCATTTTGTGTGCGCACTATCCAAATTAGTTTTATTCAGGGTTTTTTGTTTGGTTTTTGTGGATTGTTTGCTGTATTAAATAGTATTTTAGTCCTAAAACGGCGGTTAGTTAACCTAAACACACTATTCATGTTAAAGCTAGTATCTCAGGAAAAAGTACAAAACCGTATGCCAGGAGCTGAACCCTTTCTTTCTGTCATCAGAGTTTAAGGAACAAACCGTCACGAATTACATTATAAACTCGGAACTTAATAATAAACTAATTTTAAAATTTTAAGAGTGTTCACCTTTCATTTTCACTTGTTTTCTTTCCATGCACCGAACATGAATGTCGGTATTTAATCCATGAACGGCACATATATGTTATTGAGGTGTGTAACGTTTAATGTAGGGGGGGGGGGAGAAAGACTGTAGATGCCAATAGAGATGATGTGCCCAATATAAACACGATAAGACGTAGACGTTTTGATTTGTGCCAGCAATGTATCTTCTGCTGCATTAGTACAATCGTTTAATTTGATATTTGGTCTAAATCTATCGGGAGGAAAATAGTATACTCTAATGTTATCATTTCTACTAAATATAGAGCTTTTGGCTTTTGAAAACTGTGAACAAAAAATACACACTGTAATATGCTTACCTAACGTAGCTGCACATTGCTTTGCGAGATTACCATGCACACACACAAATTGATATATGTGTGCGTGTTGTGTCACAAAATAGTGTGCGACAGTTTGATAATGTGGCGTGCAGTTATTCAACATTGTCTTTTTAATATCATTCTGACAATCAGGATACGAAACCTTACTGAGTTTTATTTAATTTTTCATTCTTGTTTATTTTTAATGGCAGCAGTTTGCATAAGGACCCGTGGCTTTTACTTAATATACGGCGACTTTATCGACCTCCCAGAAGCAGCTTAGACGGATAATGATAAAATAATAATCAACATTTTTAACATTTTACTGTAAAAACAATATAGAACAAAGAACATGGAATACTCCTGAAAGGAATTTAGTATTGATCTATCTTCAAAAATCCTCATATATCCACAACTTCAACTGACACAACATGAACACCAATGCGACATACCCATCGATATTGTTCAGATTGCAAAACAAACCATTCAGAGGGAGCAATTGTGTATACACGTATATGTTCATTGTCGATAATGCAAATTGTCTTAAATTTCCGAGCAAACCATGTACAGACACATATTTAAGGCAAAATATGTATTCCATACAATACTTCACATTAAAATAACAGAGAATCGTCTTCTCACTAAATGTACGACGACTTGTCACACATTTCAACGGACCCTTGCCACTATGACTGCATTCAAATGCCAACCTTGAGTATAATACCTTTGTACTTGAACTATATATTTTATTAATTGCGCTTACATTTATACATATACACGTGCTAATTTATAAATAGAACATGATTAACATGCACAATGAAATGATACATTCAATTAAAATTATACATACATTATAGTATATTATAAGGTGTGAATTCAACGTATGTTTTATAAGTAGTATAAGCATTTTTTTATACAAACATATAGAAAACAAAAATATATTTTTATGATATTTTCGATTCTACAACAAAACACAACTTTATTGAAATGAATTGTTCAATTATTAAGTACATAAGCAAAGAGGAACAAATACCAACAAAGTGAAAAGTCAGCTGCACAAACAGCAAGAAAACTTACTATCACCACGAGGTCCTTTATTTAAGGGAGGTAACCAATTTTTTATCAGTCAAGCACATTGCACACAGCACATGCTTAAACACATGAAACATAAATAAAACAGGGACATCACCTTGGAATAGCAAATACAAAGCGTAGCATCGGGAGTTCAATCTATGTGGATGGGTCTAAAACCTCACACTTAGCCGAGAAGAATGAATAATAATAATAAACATGAATGTACAAGAAGGAAACTGTTTTGGTCTAAAGTGTATGTAAACTAGGTCAAATGTGGTTAAATATAAAACGTTTAACATTATATTTAATGACAATAATGTAATAATTTAAATAAAATCATGTATTATGTAGAATTAATACTTTGTTTTTAAATTTCAGTTAGACAACCCGGACCCCAATAGATTTGTAGACTTGTAGTCTATTTGTTGACTGTTCCGCTCCCGGTGTAAAACAAATTGTTTTTTTAAATACATTATTGCAATAAGCAATCGAAACATTCAATTATCTTCTTAAAGTGATTTAAACCGCTGAGTTATCATACAGCTGAGTTATCAGATTTGATAATGTTTACGTGATCTAGGTAACGGTATGTGTTAAATGACTATAAGTTATACCAACTGCCTTAAACAACGCAACCAAAAGCGAAAGTTTGGGAATAGAAAAGTTATATAAGCAAATACTCCCTGAGACGAATACTGACATTACGACACATAATTCTTTAGCAATTGTTCTGATCCCGTTTTAACAACGAACAAGAACGCTCCATTGTTTTAGTTGCACATGGCCTCTACACTACAGTTGTCGGTGATGACGCAGAACACACGGTGTACCTCAGCAGTAAGGACAGACACAGCAAAAAAAGATCAATTGACACTCATGCGGGGAAAGATGGTATTTCAATTCGTACATCTGAAAATGAACTCTCGGTCCACTGTGACAGACACATAAACATGGGATGGAAACGCAGTCACAATAGGGGGAGTAAAGTGTAATGGGATTATATCTTTCATACGTTTTCTTTCAAGATAAAATTGATAAGTTTGTATTACTTTCCATACAAACATGTTGTTCTCTTACACTATAAACATACCAATCATCAACGTTATAAGTAACTGTATTATAATTTAAATACCATTTTAATGCAAGTTGATTGTTGATAGCACGCAAATATTTTTATTTGTATCATTGTATGTTCAAGAACAAGGCATGTAACAGTGAGATCATATGATATGTATATTTTCATGATCTATATTCAAAAGTGTATTTAAATGCAAATTTTAATTATGTCATCACTTATCAAGTTCTGTTCTTGAAAATATATATAAATATTGTTTTGGGCAACACTTGTTTACAGATAATGCGTACATATATTTCTGCATTAGTTTATATATTAAGAAATTCGTCAATAAGGATGAGTTTTACATTTTATTCATATAAGTACATTTTATAACTGTGCATAGCATTTCTTAAAATACTTGTGTTAACTAGATACATTTACATTACACATACGCATAAGATCAAACCAATCAAAACAATCAAAATAATGGATACAAAAGTATCAATATAATGATAAAAGCTTGTACGTAACATATGTAAACAAAGCATCATCTTGTTGGTTAAAAGTAGAACTGCGTGCAATACTCCAATAGGTTTTTCAAAACATGTTGTCACTGTTTGTATACAATACATGTTATCATATTATTATTTCATGTGTATAGTATTACTTCTTTGGCGAAGGTCAATGTATGTGTCTTTGTTTATGTGTGTGTGTGCGTGTGTGCGTGCGTGCGTGCGTGCGTGTGTGAGTGTGTGTGTGTGTGTGTGTGTGTGTGTGTGTGTGTGTGTGTGTGT
>VMBQ01004047.1:57885-73387 GCA_007657795.1 Dreissena rostriformis
CTACTACTACTACTACTACTACTACTACTACTACTACTACTACTACTACTACTACTACTACTACTACTACTACTACTACTACTACTACTACTACTACTACTACTACTACTTCTACTACTACTACTACTACTACTACTACTAATTTTAATACTACTACTACTAATTTTAATACTACTACTACTACTACTACTACTACTACTGCTGCTGCTACTGCTGCTGCTGCTACTGCTACTGCTACTGCTACTGCTACTGCTACTGCTACTGCTACTGCTACTACTACTACTACTACTACTACTACTACTACTACTCCTACTACTACTATTTAAAAAGCATTGCTTCTAGTTATTATGCTTGAAAAACATAAGGCATTCTTTGATGTAAAGTTTGCGACTACTTGTCTGCAAATTCAAGCGGTGTTCTTGGAAAATTGGGCTTAATGCATGTGCTTTAAGTTTCATCACATATTTACCTTTGCAGTGCGCACTGGCGTATTAGGGACGACACTTTCCAGCTACACTGAATTTCCGTTTAGAAGCGACCTCCTTTTAACGAAAACGTCCATAAAAGCGGAAATTGTCGTCTCTGATGAGTCAGTGCGGACTGCACAGGTTAACCTGGAATGACAATTATTGCAAACGCATTGAACACCGTTTTCCCAGTACGAGACTGATTTGTTCAGAATACTCATTCAGTCTAATGAAGCAAGAGTTGACATTGTTCAATTTGTCTCAGCTGTAACTTTAAAACCTTTAGTTGCTTGTGTGATAAACCTTATAGACATATTTATCAGCATGTATACTTGAGATCCTGGTTAAAGTACTTGTGAAATGTTCTTTGACAGGCAGCCGAATGTTAAGGCATCCGTATCCTTCGGACCAACGTCCTATAAAGATCAAATATATTATTTACCTTAAAGATGTAATGACTTAAACTAAATCAGCAGTTATATATTTAAAGAAAGCAATGCTGCAAATGCATTGAGAGTAGTGCGAGACTATTGATTGTATTAAAGCCTTCTTTTTCCTATTGTCCGAAGCAATTACTGATAAATCACAAGTGTGTTAAGTAGTTCTCTTTTTTTTTTTATAAATATATGTTTGTCAGAATTGCACCGTATGTAAATAGGTATATCAGATGAACAACGTTATTTTAACATCGTAAGCAGTGACCTTGTATTGGGATGTAAACAACTATAAATAATTTGCCTAATCTACATTCAACAGATTCGCATTTCAAAATGGTTTGAAACAGGACGTTACCGTAATAAATATATTCACCGTGTGCACTTTGGGGGAAATCCCGAAATAAGATGACTCACATATAACTGCGTATTTTAACAGCATTCGTTGTAACAGAGGCGTAGACATAACGGTTTGTGGAAGTCTCAGTTTTTATTTACCTAACTGCATGTTTGTTAGCACAACACCAATGTAACGAAACTTATCAGATGATGAACACTATTTTATTGACAGCAGTGATCTTGTGAAACGCACAAACGATGCTGTTGAGATTTCTGAAAACAATATCTGAAATGAAATTCTGAAGTGATTTTAAAGAGAAACCTTGTACGAATGGTGCATATGCATATTAACTCAAGGTTGCACATGACTGAACATACAATCTAAACATTAGTATTGCACTCCTTATGATAAAGCTGCTCATACAATTTCGCTTGAACATGTCAGTAGGTTTCAAAAAGAAAGCACCGTTTAATCGATAAATGGAAGCCATATTAATAACCAATTATCTTTCTATGAAAACTTCGTCGTCGTTATTTGTGAAAAAAAAATATTCCGTTAAAAAGTAGTCGATAACATGCAATAAATAAAATCAATTTCGTTTAATGCATTTTATCTTGTTTTAACATGTTTTCGATGCATATTGCCTTGTTTATATTATGTGCCAATTCGCATTGCCGATTAACAGCAGGCGGAAATGTCCCAATCGGAACATTATGGAGATTGTTTTAATAGTTTTAGCATTTCCGATATTTGAGAAACGAAAACATGTGTTTTAAGGGGCTCGGCAACACGGTTTGGGACTTTTATGTTTTTGTTGGTTTGTTTATGTTTTCTTTCGTTTCAACAGTATTTCCGTATCATCACGACGGTAAGGTAATCAACTCGGGACTTTTCCTCGGTCAGCTGGTTAACAAGTGTTAAGGTGCTGATGTATTACCCAAAACATAAGATTATTGTCAATGGGTTTATATATGTAAAATGTAATGAACCGTCGTACATTTCTCCAAAATGTGTACATGAATTTAATGAACATTTGATTATCGCCCTTAATTTCGCATTTAAAACACTCTATGTACACTGTGTATTACTCTACCAGCTTAGAACTGCTCCAAGTTAAATGCAGTATTTTGAAACGTGGCGTTTTAGGTGATATATCATAGATATGTCGCTTTAACGACGTTTCCAACATGTCCGACATTCCTCGGATTGCTGCTTGTGTCAAAAATAGTCAAATGTATACAATCAACAAACAATTTGCTCATTTTATAAACACATTATACCATGTTTCGATTGTTAATGATTTGACAACGTGGAAACATTTACACATTGGATGAAAAAAACGGATTTGAAATTGCCTAAGATGGTGAATGTATTAAACAAAAAGTTAACATGTCTACGTTCATATTTAAATTAATGAAAACGTTCTTTTGTGCAAAAAGTATTTATAATAAAATTAGACTAAATGTGGTTTAATGAAATGTGTGTTAATGGGTTGTTTGTGGTTCCTAAGACTATATCTACAAACTGGTGATTCTTTCTCTTCAATAACATGTTGGGTTACAGTATACAGTATACTTAATATATAAGGTATGCAATGCTTTACTCTGTTAATAAATCAAGATCATTTATTTGAAAACACAATTTTCTGTATAGGCACTTGTCGTGGTTATATGTTTGAATATTGGTGTACATGTAGTAGGGAAAACATTGTGTACTACAAATTCACTGTTTTCCTGAAGGTTGGAGACTACAAGATGAGACCTTGACAGTTGGTGGTACACCTTAAACTGGAGAATAGCCGGTTAAAAGATAACCGTAAAGCAGCGAGTTCTTTCTAACACGTCGCATTACCGGTCTTATTTTTCTTATCTATCTACCCACATGCTGACCTTTGATGACCGTGGTAAATGTACTGTGAAATCTTGAGAAATGTAAGACCTATAGGCCCGAATGAATTACTGGAATGCTTCCTGTTGTTACAAAACTGCGTAAACTGAGCAGAACAGAAAACGTTCAGTCCTCCTTAGTGAACAATTGCTTGACTATCTATTTTGTGTAGTATTACGTAAAGAACGTACAATGTTGGGAAATCTCCACATTTTGTTCATACGACACATATACAAGGTTTTTGAATCTGAGACATATTCGAGTATTATTAATCGTGTATTTCTGTGTGTCTTTACTGTGATATACAAAGAATATTAACTCCTTATATTTTATATAAACCCTCAAACATGTTAAAGGCTTAATTAACAAATGTTTATTTCACTGCAAGGATGGTATATTTGTGCACATACTTTAAACAAGAACGTTCAATTGCGCAGCTTTTCAGGGATACAGCTCGATCAATATGTCTTTCTAGTAAATTGGCGATCGGGAGCCAGAGTTGTCTATCGATAAGAGCAAGTGTATGCTGAAAACACAGTCTGGGTTTCAAGATATAAAATGACTTGAAAATTATCGTTATTGAACAAATATAAATGAGATCATGTTTATTATATGGAATGAAATACCGTTAAATGCCGTAAACTTGAACCGCGACTAAACCACATACCTGAATGGTATAGAATGACTTGTTAAGAGGAAAATATAATAATAACCTGCGCACATACGTGTTTAGTTTATATTCGCATGTCTAAATTTGTGTGACGAATGTTTCCTTTATTTCTTTTCTTGTAATCAAACAGCAATTTAAGAGTCTCCACAAATTATAAAAGCACATTCAAGTGATATATTGTCACATTGTCTATAATTGATCGATATATACTCGATGTATAAAAATGTGAATATACGCCATGAATAAAATATCATTATTTTTTAAATTGTCTGTTATAACAAGATAAATGGTGGTATTTATGCAGTCAATCGCAATGTTCATTAGTGTTAAATATTTTCGAACAAATCGATTTCGAATCGTACATTAACATGATAGAGAGCCGGATACAAACACACATTACCTAGAAAGATGAGTGCGACGATAACATTCTTTAATTCTATCTATCGATCAATAAAATGTCGGAGGGCCCTCAGTCGTGTTAACTGCTTACCTAAATGTCTGTTTAGTCGCTACACTTGCTTTTTTAAGCTAAAAGCGTTAAAAAAAAATGTGTTTATGCAATATGTTATTCAGAGTAATAGATTGCATAAAAACAAGGTTTTAATGTTTTTAATTCTACACATAATATTCAATATTGATGTTTACATTTCATTATATTTTGTCGAATAAATAGTCCAGAGTCAAAACTCTGATTAATGAATGCTAATTTTTCTTGTGCGGAGTTGAACAACACTAATATTGAAGGGATTAAAACTGAAACCACATTTGTGTATTGATGGAAGAGGTTGAGAAGATGTGCCGAATTACAAGAGCCATATATCTCGCTCTCTCTCTTTCTCTCTCTCTCTGCATTATGTTTGTTATGTATGGAGTTAGCGTCCATGATTTATTTTCTTATGTGCATAGCTATGTTATGCCATTTTGTGTGCGGAGTATTAGTAAAACAAATATTAAGTGATTCATATGATACTGCATATAGCGATAGAAGGCGTTGACAGAATATGCAAAGGATACGGACTATAACTCTCTTTTTTCAATCTTTACGGAGTTATTGGCCTTTGATCTATTTTTATCTTTCTTAGCATAACTCCATTAGTATTGAAGGGATTATAAATAAAACCACATATATTGATTAAAGTATATTTATAAGCCTGAATAAATTTAGTATATTTTGTTAGGCGCCGTTTCCTCATATCGTGTATTTTGGAGTCCGAGAAGTCACGATACCGATTATGTTGGTGCTCTTGTGTTGTATTAAGAGAATACCTTCAAAGTATTATTTCAACGCCGATTGTCTTTTTTGAAAGACATTTCTTGTTTCTTATTAAACTGTTTTTGGTGACACGGAGGATGCGGTAATAGAATGGCATATATTGAAATACATATATTTAATTATCAAACACTCACAACAACGACATTCTAACACTTTTTACAAAGACAACCTCAAATAAATGTATTCAGAACTTAAGATTATGAAAGCGCATTGCATTCATACATGCAATACTACTACGTATACATATTTATACCCACCTCTTCATAAAATAGTTTTCGTTTCCACACGATATCTAATAGCCATATTAACTACAAGTTATACGATAAAAATCCCTTAAAGGAGACTTTCCATTGCGATGAAACACCTTCTGCGGTTATAGTTTTTTCATGTTTGTGTATACGGTCGGACTAAGAATGTGTACTCATTTTCTATTGTGTTCTTCATACATTATAAATTTAATTACATTAGAGATTTTCCCTCCATTGTTTGTCCTCTTAAAATGTCTAGATGACATGAACGCGATGTCATATATTGTGTCAGATATTTCTAGTGTCAAATTATGTTTACAATACAGTTACTAGATTGAGCGAGGGTGGGATTGTTTATTGATTGACGCCATCTTTGACTGTATATGTCTTATCTAATAGTAAAACAGAAGAGCTGTTCGTGGTAAGTGTAACCGTCTGAATCAAATTGCATTGAACGTTACGGTTGCAGCTATGGAACAACAATATAATAACTAAGATAAAACTACGATGCACTTAAATCCAATCGTCTTAATATGCATACATATTAAAACACACGTACACTCAACAATGTAAGAGCAAAATGAATATGCAACTTTAAATGGAACTCAAACTTAAACAATCGAATGTGGGGAACTATAAATGTCCGCACCATACACGCAGATATTTAGTATAGGTATTTTGATATTCAATAAGGTCGCATGTACAATAGCAGTAAGTGAGCACATAAATTCAATTATTATTTTGTATTGTAAACTATTATATTACTTCAGTGCAACTTTGTTAGACCATATTATTAATGTATACTACATTTTATTACATCGATGGTAAAGTTATGTCCTCTAAATAAATGGCGCAATATTACAAGAAAGCATTGGAATAATTCCAGCTGACATAAATCTGATTATTATAAAATACATGTTTGAGACTATATCCTATTTATAAGCAAGGTGCAACAATATGTTCACGAACATCTATCTACGCTTTAAAAAAGGTCAGACACACTTTGCAATCTTTATGTCAGTGTTTCACTCTTTCAATCCACAGGGAAATATATAACAATCTACATTTTGTTATATTCAATGTGACTTCAATCACTTTTACAAACGTTTATAGAAAATGATAAATTCGGGATATGCTTGCCAATTATCATACACAACAAATTCCTTGTACAATCCGCCAGTGTAGACGACTGAATCAAATCTCGGATGTGGATTGTCTGGCTTCTTCTCACACAAGGTGGACATGCATTCCTTGCATGGCGGCTGGATGCTTGAAGACGGAATGCCAGAACGATTCATGGCAACTACAAAGTCTCCAAGAAGAACCCGTGTCATTATCACGCAGCACATCCCACTGTCATCTATGAAATAGAAGAACAAAATGGTGATTTGATGCAGTATAGCACCATATACGAAACTAGTAAATCTACCGTATTATAATAGCATTTGAATTCATGTATGATGTAATGTCGACTTCCAACACAGCTGCAAATAGTCAAGTAGGACATAGCTGTACCTGGTTGTGTGTACTGATGGCTTTAACGAGGCTATCTGTGAAATAAATCCCTCTTCCGAGCATTGAACCGTCCTTGCATTTATTGACGTCAAATCCATTCCTTGCAATAGATTTTGCATTTAAACAGTCCGTCCCATGGAACAGGTAATATTCATTTATTCTTTTGTCTACGTTGTTGGACCACTGTCCTTTTGATAAAGTAGAATTTCTTGGAAGGTTTCTTAAATTACCACCAACCGATGCAGCAAAGTCACAGATTGCCTGCCTTCGACAACAGTATCTCAACAAAACGTATTGATTGTTAACATTTCGAATACTTTGAATATCCATATAAGAATGTGCAAGCCCTTTAGCATCTTTGCCTTTACCGATTAAGTGTGCATGTTCTGTCCACAAATGTTGCAGTACGTGTGCAAATTCGTCTCGTAAATCTGTTTTATTTGATCTGTAAAGTTTCACCATCTTTATAGATATTGGCATTTTACCGCGTTCACTGTCTTTCCTATCTGCTTTCTCATAGTCCACACGAATTAGTGAAGGTGATGGTTGGTCCGATATGGCCATGTGTTTTGAAGTTGGTTGTGCGATAAATTTGGCAAAGTCTTGGGAACCCCGGGATCGCCAATATTTGACTGCTGCAAGCGGGTAGAAATCGAGGTCAGTACTGTGATATTTAGAAGAGATATATTAATGAGGTTTAGAAGAGATGAGTATATTAATGAGGTTAACACTATTTAAATGGAATCACATTGGACAATCCATATGCATTGTGAATACCAAATATCGGAAATAGTTTACTTCTGCAATTTAGGTTAGTACTGTAATGTAAATTGCATTAATACGAGTAGAGTATTTATAATTCAATGAATACCTGCGACAGTCACTAATGCCAGGCATACAACAATCACGAGTCCGGAAATACTTGCGAAAACACGGAACGAGGAAGTTGTGCTGGCCGCCATAAATCCATTCGCTGGTCCAACAAAGGTGAATATTAGCACGTAGTTCGAAAACTGTACTGCCTCTGAATAATGATTGGGAACGAAATAACATATTTTAAAAACTGTAGCACGCATATTCTATAAATTGATTCTTTACCGTGTTACTTATCTAGTTGGTTTCAAGAAAGCTTTGACCCAAACATGAAAGTTTCTGTCTAATCTTAGAATTCTTGGGTGTAACTACATGCACAGGATAGATCAACCGATGTATTATATGAATGGGATTTATAAAAGCATGTAAAATACAAGAATGAACAAATAGTATACACATATTCATAAATATAATACCTGTAAATAACACAACTGTAATCGGGAGAAGGTGCACAAGTGATCGCATGCAACCGCTTCTAACTCCTCCAATCCTACAGCATACTGCTCCAATCAACCAGACGGGAATTATCACAGTAAAGTGGCTCCACCATATATACGACATAACCGGAGAGTATTCTAGAAAAGGCAAAACATGTTTCACATAACACAGTTTATACCTTTTAAATGGCCACACTTTCAGACGGGTGGGGGCATATAGATTTTTCGTGTGCGCCGGTCCTTACTTTCGTCGTTCTTCCGTCAGCTTGTTTTGTCGCGGGTAACAAAAAGTACCACTGTGATTAAATTAATGAATAAACAATAGTTATCAGCATGCGAATATATACACATGGGTACACTTTATTTTGCAAAATGAATTTGTTGGACTTGCGCAAATCGAAAAATAGTGCTGCTAGAATCGCGATGTTAAAAGGAAATTTTATCCGCATGTGAACTTTATCACCTGGGTATTGTGGGTCAATGTTTTGAACTCATGGCATGTTTAAACAAAACAAAAAAATACACTTTGAAATGTGTTCATTGGGTCACCCTTAAAGTATTATTCCTATAGTGATGGAACTTTGCAAACGTGTTTCATCACTATGTGAAATTATATTTTTACTTCGTTTGATATTTTTCTATTTTGTTAACGTTTCCAGAAATAAAAATGATGGTGACCGATGTTTTATAATATATTTACACTAACATTACACAAACTAGCACATTAGACAAAATTAAACGTTTACTGGCGAAAATGGCGGTATCGCAAAGAGTACGAATACAAAAAGAAATATATATATATATATCTGCAACTGATTTTGACGCCATTTCATAACGCAGACTGTTATAGCGTCATGCCAAATAAAAATGGTGAGCTTTTTTTTCTTTTAAATCAATTAGCTCGGCAAATATAAGTGAAAAATGCATGATTTTTTAAGGATTTTACAAATTTAGAAAAAAAAAAACGCAGTTAGAGATAATAAATCACATAGTTTGTCAATAAGTCGGGTTTATGTATTTAGAGACTTAACAGTATTGTATATATTCAAACAGTATTGAAACTAAAGTTGTATACGTACCCATCGTCAGAGGTTTTGAGCAATTCAATCTATCCTGTATGTGACATGTTGTTACACTGCCATAACTTGCACATTTGTAGGAAACGTCATCGAAAGATTCAGCCCAACAGTGTAGTAAAGTGTGCG
Source organism: Dreissena rostriformis (assembly GCA_007657795.1). NCBI lineage: Eukaryota > Metazoa > Mollusca > Bivalvia > Myida > Dreissenidae > Dreissena > Dreissena rostriformis. The sequence goes on from VMBQ01004047.1 coordinate 67,235, forward strand.
CTATAGGTCTCAAAATGCAAAACACCACTATGTATATAAAAAGGAGAATAACTTTAATACAGTCCAGACGATCACAGGACTGCGTGTTGCTTTCCATTTGTTTAATATCGAGAATGATAATTTGTGTTATATTAAAACGTTCAATCGCGAGTTCATTAAGTGGCTTTATACTAAGCGTCAATAATATTTACACGTCTCATACTTTGGAATGTAGTAGTCACGGTTGTGTAAGCAGCCATGAATGTTATCGTGAAACTTAAACCACCATTTCATCACATTTAGGTTACAATATACTAAATAATTTAACTTTCCGTGCATGCCTGCTTGCGTACCGAAGTGTTGTAAACAACTTGCCCATTTTACGTAAGCAGACGATATATGGGAAATGTGCGTCTTCATGTGGATTTTGGGGAAAACCCAAATTAGAATGAGTTGGTATACTTGAGCCTTGCTCTTGGAAAACGGGGCTTAAAGCATGTGCGTTAAATGTCGTCCCATATGAGCCAGTGCAGTCCGCAAAGGCTAATCAGGGACAACTTTTTTTAGCCTTAACTAGATTTTCGCTACGAAGAGACTTCCTTGAAACGATAAATACCGTAAAGGCGGAAAGTTTCCTCCCTGATAAGCCTGTGCGGACTGCACAGGCTAATCTGGACGACACGTTACGCATATGAATTAAGACCAGTTTTCCCAGAGCGAGTTTCAATTGTATTTATGTAAGGAGGAGGCAAGTGCACTTTCGTGGTATTTCAAACTGAAGACTCGCAATAAATCACCAATCACGATACATGTCCAAATGTAGGATGAAACTATGTTGAATATAAAATTGTTGATTTAAAATGACTGCGTGTTTAAATTTGTGTATACTTAAGACAGGCAAACTAACTTGTGTATTGTTTAAATGTATTTGTAATTTTAGGAGTTTTTAGGTCGACATGTTTGGCAAATTATACACTCACCAAATTGAAGCAAAACACACATTCAATACAGGTATAATTCGTTTGTATAAACATATTAGTTCATTATTATCAATAATAAAGTGCATATTAATGCATTAAAGGAGAATGTGTAAATCAACTGCTATAAGGAAATATGTTACATAACATGAATCAACTGCCTATAGGAAATATGTTCCATAACATGAATCAACTGCCTATATGAAATAGGTTATATGCTACATAACATGAATTGACGACCTATAGAAAACATGTTACATAACATGAATTATACATAAGCGTTGCAGTAAAAGAAACACAAACGGTATCATTTGGTAACAGGCAGACAGACAAACGCACAGCAGGATTGCAGTAGCATTTTGTTTAAAAAAAAAATCACTTTTGTACAAAACAAGATTAGACCAATACAGAAGACAAAATCAAAAGGAATGTACACAATCACTCAAGATAGGATAAAGGAAGGACATGTATTGAGAATGCATAGAATTTACTTTAAACATAAAACACAGAGAAAAACAACAACAACAATATTGCATGTTTGTGAATGAAAACCAAGCAAAAAAAAACAACAATACAAAGTTACAGTTCACTCGATTGTTTAAGTAATTACTTTATTATTTGAAATGATCAAACATATATAAAATATACATTTTTGAAGTTTGAAGTTTGAAAAACCAGAAAATGTGACTGAAGTTAAACAGAATTCAGCTGTAATTGCCAAGCGCCTTTTGACAGATTCTACAGAAACATCAATACATTCCAAATACAAACCAAGTAATCTGAATACATATCCATGAATATTAGTTATGCAATTTAAACATGTGGTCGCTACAAATGCCATAACGGGGTGCAGGATCAATGGGGTTTCAGGGGTTGACACACGGGCTGGACAGAATGTAAACACACTGTTAAGAACTTTATTTTTGCAAATATCTAGTAGTTTTTTAAATACATTTGCAAAAATCTGTAGTGGATAAAAGACAGTTTTTCTTGCAGTTTGTGCCGATATCTTAAGATTTAAGAATAAATCCTTGAATACATCTGAAATCGGTGCCAAAATTTCACGTTGCTTGAAGCATAACCGTGTACATGAAATGCTGTACAGATCAAATGTTCTGCCAAGAACACAGGCTTATTACATAAAGTAATTCTGATGTAGTTCAAATTGCCATAAGCAGCATAAAAAACTGTCTTCCATGCGTTATAAATTATTTGAACAAAAAGCACCTGTGTGTTAACATCCATTAACGTTTAATTAACAAACCCACACAGTAACGTGATCCTGCACCCAGCATAAGAGTCAAGTAAAAATATAGACATAAAACTATGGCAGACAACTTTATATGCAATAATTTGTTTTTGACAAAACATACCGGTACTGTTTAAAGTCCTTCGAGTCTCTCAATATTGCGAGTTTTTGAATTCACTTTTCTACACATATATTCAGACTCTTTTTTTTTCTTAACAAATATTTAAACAAAATTTATATTCATATGTGTCAAAAAGGAAAAAAAGAGCAAAAAAAAAAGGCCAATGTCTTACACTCAGATAAAGGCTTGATAGCTGAAAATGTTTGAGTGAAATACAACAAGCCGTAAAATGAGTTGAGTTTACACAAGTTTTAATGGCATATGTATTAAAGGTCTGGACGATTGTTAATTCGGCGCTGACCTTTATGCATGACTACATTATTTAACTATTTTCTTTATATTTGGAGTGATTTAAATCAATTGAAGCATACCTCACTAATATACTGTATGTATGGCCTCACAAAACTCATGCAAAACGTGCATGATCAACATCACATGCATATATATGAAACATCCAGGTGTGTAATTTATGCTAATGGAGTACACACGTGTCATGTTAATGTTGTGTTTCTATAAAAGCACACATTCCTTCCATAAGGATCACCCGCATGCTAAGTCAAGACAATTGAGCGTAATTTGCCAAGTAACATAATGAATTGAGTCCACCAAATAACGGTAAATGTACAGAATTTGACAGACCTATGGAACATTTTATTTGGGGGCAATATTCAGTAGATTCATTTAAATTGAACAAATAATTGTCCCTCTGCTGTTCCATTATGCATTGAAACCAAACTATTTTCAAATACTGTGTAATCATGACAATTTTTTCATTCACAAAAACCCACACTTAATCTTGCATAAATATAATGAAAAAAATAAAAAAATGGCAAGTGATAAACACACAAAAACATAAATTCAAACCTTAAAGTTCATGGAAGTGTTAATATAGCATTACTTAATACTATTTGCATAATGTTCCATACAGAAATAAGTTACAGCTTAAGAAATGTAGACAATAATATAACAAATGACAATGGCATTGGCACTAAACGCGATTGTAAGTGACAATATACTCCGGATACACATCAGTCATGTTGTATACGATAAATTCACGAAAGTTCCACTGCCCATCACAAATGACAGAGTCATAAAACTGATTGTTGGAACATTGGCACTTGTCCTCCAGACAGGCCTTGCAGGGGGGTCTTGCGTACGACTTTGCGACAGAAGTGACGAAGGGCTCTCCTAGACAGGTCCGCACCAGCAGCATCTTCCGGTCGGTTAGCGACCGCCCGGCTTTTGGATCTAACAATAAAACAAAGGTGTTTTTTTATTTAAATGACTTTATAGCAGACCGCAGAGCTCTTAATCAGACTGCGCAGCGCAGGCTGGTCTGGAGCAATGCTGGCCGCATATTGCTGAAGACTAATTATCACATAAAATTATTATTATTGTAATAATGTTGTTAAGAAACTATTCCAGTTACAGCCACTTTAGTCTGACTACGTTTTAAGGATCAATGTTACAATATTACAACGCATCATAGTTGCAAATGAGCTTTTTTGAATACACAACCTGATCTCATGGACAAGTAAACAAATTCAAAGCACATTTATAATAGTCTTTCCAGTATTTATTTTGACCTACAATCTATCAAGAAATATCTTAATTTTGAACCAATTTCGTCTGCATGATCCAGCAAGCCACCTCAGAATTAAGGCGTCTTTTTTAACTTCAAGTGATTTTTTTGCATACATTGAAATTCTAAGAGTTTATTTACATGAACTTGTCTGTAGGAAATTTGAATCATTTCATGAGAGAGAATAACAGAGATTGTGCTGATAGAAAAAGCCTATTTGTGCTGTAAAATTGACTGATGAAGTTAAAATATACTGAAAAAAAATGTGAAACGTAAAAAAAAAAAACATTTTTTCTTATTCGCCCTCTGGTAAGGATTGCTTGGCAAGGCAATAGCCATACATTTTAGACAGTAAGTGTGTGACCACATGCAACCCAAACAATCATTTACAGAAAATATCTAGAAATATGCAAAACATATGTCTCACTGAATATCTGTGTTTACATACCTGCATATTGATCTGATTTTGTAGAACTTTCCGCACAGTAGACGCCCTGTCCAAACATGGCAGTTTGCCCAGCCAGCCTGCAATCCAGCCCCTGCTCCACTATCTTATCCACCACACATGTCCCGTGAAACATGTAATGTTCGTTAACTTCATGATACACTTCATTAGATAGGACCGAGTTATTTCCTATATTGCTGGTTGTTAATACTTTACCTTTGGACCCTTTCAGGCTTTCTATAGACTTAAATGACCCACCCTTGTTTAATGCTTTCTTGAATAATTCCTGTCTCTTAACGGCATATTTATGAAAAAGTTCATAGTTTTCTATTCGTTCAACCCTCATGACCTTCACCTTGGTGTATTTAAGCCCACCCAGTCCCTGGGCATCGCGCCCGTGACCCACGTGCTGGGCATCCCAAGTGTCCTGCACGAGTTTCACGACATCTTGAAAGTCTTGACCTTGAATAGGCAAACGAATAAAGGGCCTGTTTTGGGCCTCGAGGCCCCAATCCTTCAGGGTCTTCCTGCTGTGGAACGTAGTCCAGTAGCCTGGAGAATGGGGCTCAGACTTGTACATGAACTTGAACCAGTCTGGCGTACCACGGTCTGCCACACATGTGCGCTCGAGTGAGTTCTTTGCGGCGGACATAAGAAGCTTCATTTGCATCTTCTGCTCAACATCGGATGTGTCGTTCGCATCATCATCATCGACTGGAATAACATTACGAGTAAGATATATACCATGTGCATTTTGGATTCAAATATTGATAATTGTTGATAATGTTACAATTCTTTCAGTAGTGATTATAAAAAGCTAATAGGTGCTCCATATTTAATTAAATTTAGATATATACATACTAATACATATATTTAAGCAGTGCAATGTAATGAAGAAATTCCATTATACATTGTAATACACACACACGTTTGCAAGCTTGATCTTTTTCCAAAATGTTATCCCTTGGAAAAGTATGTTCCCTTTAATATGCATTCTTGCAAAATGTTGAAAACAATATCAAGATTATGAAGCATTTGTGTTCCCATTATTTAAATATAAACAGCAGAAATTTAACCACCTTAAAAAACTAATGGTTTGATATGTCAATGAAAAAAAGAGGTTTGTCAAAGACAAAACAGTGGTCTATTATTGGGTTAATGTTGTCAGAGTAAGAATATGATCTCCATAAGTTTCATCAACCTAGCTCAAGTACTTTCTGGTTATGGCATGATCCAGATGTTAAATTTTACTAATTTCTGTACATGTAACCATATCAACCACAATTGTTGCCTTAGGTAACAAGAAGTGTTTGTGAAACACTATGTCCCCGTATATGACGTTTGACCTTGAAGGATGACCTTGACCTTGACCCTTCACCACTCAAAATGTGCAGCTCCATGAGATACACATGCATGTCAAATATAAAATTGCTAGCTTCAATATTGCAGAAGTGACATTACATGAGCAATTTTGACCCATATATTTGACCTTGAAGGATGACCTTGACCTTGACCTTTCACCACTCAAAATGTGCAGCTCCATGAGATACACATGCATGCCAAATATCAAGTTGCTATCTTCAATATTGCAAAAGTACTCATAAAATGAGCGATTTTGGCCACATATATTTGACCTCTGACCTTGAAGGATGACCTTGACCTTTCACCACTCAAAATGTGCAGCTCCATGAGATACACATGCATGCCAAATATCAAGTTGCTATCTTCAATATTGCAAAAGTTATGACATAACTGTAAGATTTCTTCAAGTTTTGGACAGACAGATATACAGACAGAATG
>VMBQ01004048.1:9890-23178 GCA_007657795.1 Dreissena rostriformis
TTTTTTTTTTTTTTTCATTTTTTTTTTTTTTTTTTTTTTTTATTTTTTTTTATTCAGCACAATCAATGTTTCTATATCACCGAAAACAGTTAAAACATATAAATTCTTAAATCATTTCACTTGAGTATAATTTGTTAACATATTTGATTTTCGTGTACAGGTAACTGATATATGTCAAAACATATTTCGATTAATCTAATATCATAATAAAAGGTTATTTTGTTCCTTACCTTTTATATGGAGTCTTATAGCAAAGGAAATGAAATAATTATAACGATGCCATTTATCTTAAGATAATTTTGGAAATCCTCCCATGTGTATGCTTCGTATGTGCTAGAGTTGATTGGCAAATATAGGCCCTGACTAATTGGCTACGTCCCTGTGACATAGTTTTGCTGTTATCTAATCTCGATTCATATTTGCGCACACACATACACCATGTATACACCAAGTGATTATCTTTCAAACCCTTTCGTAATTACTATCATAAATATCATCGCGTAAATAACTTTTTATCTTAACATCTTTTAGCAGTTGATTGCTATAAAACATGTCGATGGATATTTCATCCTATATTTTGTTAAAACAGCAACAAATAAAATAGGTGTGGTTGCGCAGTTATTGGATGAATCTTAGTTATAAGTCATAAAAAAATTTCATGTGATGATATTTGTATTCAACAAGCATACGTACTTAAACACTTGCGTCTATGATTTCGTAAAATGTCAGTTAACTGTGTTTTTATTGATGTCTTATATTATTGAAATTTACTAAATTGCACAGGAAAGGTACATTATTATATACAAAAATGGGCCGCAATCCGTGAAAAGTGGGTTTAATGCATGTGCGTACAGTGTCGTCACAGATTAGCCTGTGCGGACTCTTCTTAGCAAAAAATCCAGTTTAGGCGGAAAGTGTCGTCCCTGATTAGACATTTTACGCACATGCATTAAACCCCCTTTTCACAGAGCGAGGTTCAAATATAAAGGGAAACTTCAGAAGCTCCAACAGGAGAGAAATCTTTCGACAGTAAATGAATAATAATAAACTATCTAGATTTATTAGTGTATATCTTAAATCTAAGTATTTCAGTTGTTAAGTTTTCCAGCAATGTGGGAGACACCAAATACAAACTTGGCCATGGAAATGACCACAACTTATTGAATTTGTGGTGTAATAACGCATCATATAAAATGTGTTTTTCATTACCAATCTATTAATTATAAATGAGATTTTTAACTGCGACAGGACAAGGACGAGTTTCTTTTTGTATTTAACGGGACCTTTTCACGTTTTGATAATTGACAAAATTGAAAAAAATTGTTTCAGATTTGCAAATTTTAGTTGTAGTTATGTTTATTTGCAAGGAAACAGTAATACTGAACATTTTCCATGCTCTAAAATATCCATTAAATATATCTTTTGACGACTTAAAAACCTGAAAATTATAAAGCGTTGCAAAGCGAAACGATTGTATAATTTTGAAAGTTCTGTTGTTATCGTTATAGTTGGTGACATTATATGCTTGCTTATATAAAGTATAAAATACATCACTTACCATGTTAGCACGGATGACCGAGTGTTTAAAGCGTTACACTTCTACTCCAGGTAGACAGTCGTTCGAGCCCAGGTGAGGATTACTTTTTTTTTCTTTCTTTAATTTTATTTCTGTTTTATACTGGAACTCTTTAGTTCCGATGTTTCAGTTATTAGTTTAAAGCATTAAATACAAACTTCAAAACATGCCAAAATCTGTGAAAAATTCTCTTAAATGCATGCTTGTAGTAAGCTGTTATTTCTAAAAAATATTGAAATACAGAAAAACAAAAACAATAATTCCATTTTGATCATTATAACTATCCTACAAATATAACATAAAACAACAATAATGTATAATTTCCAAATCCTCGTCATCAAATGAGCGGACGTTTCTCGACAGAGATTGCAGCCGTTGGTTCCGGGGCGTTCATGTATTACCAGCAGTATTTAACATCACGACTTACTGGATAAATCAGCGACAAACACAGTTCGCTTGAGAATTTCCAAGATCACGTGTTTTGTGTAAACCAATTTATGTTTGGTCATATCGAAACCTCACTTAATCTGCTAGGACATTGTTGGGAGCTGGAGGGCGTGTTGTCGCAAGCTTGGCGTTGCTATAAGTTATCATTGAGTGCTCATTCGCGGAACAACGAGCATACTGGCATATATTTAGAATTAGTAAATGGATCATTTGCCTTGAAACGTCATCTTGCTGAAATTATGCTACTCGGTGTGCAATTATGCATGGCAAAGGGAGACAAATTAATTATATAGACTGTCCTACATTTACAAGAATGACGGTGGTCGCAGTTGTAAGCACTTTATTTTTCGCATTGTGGCGTTGTATGTTTTGTCCTGTCTTGTACATAAAAATTGTTTAAATTGACTTTAACAAATGAATGTTTAATTGTTGAAGAGGGTTTTTCTCTTTGTGATGTATATGAGGTTTTAATGTTCATCTATTTGTAAGCTACGTTTGACTCATGCTTGTTGCGTGGATGCAGTCGAACGTATTCCTTTTCATATCTAGAACAGCAGAAGAGTAAATACTTGTTATGTAAGTAGACTCCTTTAACGATTGTTCTCGTATACACACACAACTCTCTCCAGAACATATACACGACATATACATTTAGTAGTTAATTTAAAAAAAAACATCAACAAACAACAACCGTTAAATCTTTGATTCATTTTATTACCTGTTTGTTCGAGTATAGAACAAAAAATGAAATCGATTGTGCAGACATTTTTTTGTATTTACATTCTGGTTGTTTCACTTCTGCTGGCAATGTGGGTTTCGATTGGTGTACTATTTGGACTTTGCGTCAGTAAATAGTTCGTTACCATAATTGTTACTAAAAATAGACACACCCACGTGACGCTTTGACCAATAAGAATGTAGACGAACCACATCGGCGAAATGTGTTCCATCGTGTATCCGAATATCAACGGAAATACCATTATACCAGCGGAAGCGGAAGTTAAGAACATTCCTGAAATTTTACCGGATACACAAACCACGTGATCATTAGTCCATGAAAAAACTGCGGCGAATATGATAGAAGTTGACATTCCGACTCCGACTATAGATATCCAGACTAAATGATTAATGTCGTAAACCGTGGCGAATAAAAGACCAACAAAAGCCACGATCGTCATTGTAGAAAATATTAACATCATTGTTTGTAGTCGGAACGAGCGCACCAAAGGGATTCCTGCCAGACGGCTGATTCCGAATGCAAACCAGAAGACGGAAGTGGCCAGAGATCCTTTCGGTTTACTCCATCGCAGTTGCTCTAAGAGAAATGTCATCAGATACCCCGCGAAGGTGTCTTCCATTCCGCAGTAGAAGAACATCAGCAGCGACAACAACAGCAAGATGAGCAACTTCTTTGATGTCGACAGCGAATGAAAATTAGTGGGTTCGTCGGTTTTATTTTGGCCATTTACTTTCTTTGTCCCTTTGGCGCCATTGATACAAACTAACATTACAAAAGGTACGGCAGTTAAAAGTATGATACCTGCGGTAATGGCGTACGTTATAAATATCCGCGATTCGCCATACAGAGATTCGGATATATTTGTACTGTTTGCGGCGGACATATCCTGACTGGTCCTGTTGAAAACTGGCCACATTGTCTCTGTTGCGTTACGCTCCATTGACGTTGCCGTATGCCATGCATCACTTTTTGACGTGTTCACAGCGTCGATAAATGACGTTTGATTGCTTACACTTCCCGCGAAAAATTGCGTTTGACTGGTTACGCTTTCCACGATAAACGGAGCTGAATTGCTTACGGTTTCCGCGAGATTTGGCTCTGGAGTGGTTATCATTTCCGCCAGAAAAGGCGTGGCAGCGAAAGGGGCGACAATACCTCCGACACTCAAGCAAAAGTGTAGCGCCTGCATGATCGGGCCGGACTCTGCGCCCCACGTGCTGATAACCTCGGCGTTTCCACCTGCAAAANTTATCGGACCTCGTGTCCGACAATAATTTTTCGTCTTTCGCATGGGTTGTGATTGTGATGGCAATATTACAAACGTGACCATTTAGTAGTAACAGACTGACGCCAGAAATCAGAGGTCGCGGGTTCCACCCCTCTGCCCATCTCAACACTAACCTACGAATGCGTCAATCGCTAGAGAGTTTAACCAATGCGCAGTGTAATAGGTGCTTCACATTTTGCCCTAAAAGACACAAAGGTCGTGACGTCACTTGTATACCCCGTAACCCAACTAACAAATCTTCTGGGTGCGATGTGCATATGGTAGATTCCCGGTGCACTCGATACAAATGTACTACAAAGACACATCTCCTAGAAAATGGATTGAGTATCTCGGTAAGCACCTGACTTACCGCCGAATCGAACTTTAATAAACAGTGATTTGACTAACACGAATGAAATAAGATGAACCTTTATATCCATGAGTCCATAACAACTCGATTGCATACATTAATAGGTATCTCCTTACAAGTCACTTACAAAATCTTCAAAAATTTTAGTTCGCCGTGGCGTAGTGAATAAGGTGTCCGCCTAGCGATCCGGAGCCGACGGGTTCGATCCCGACAGTGGAAGCGTTCTTTAGATCTCCACATAAGACATCTAGTCCCAGAAAACGGATTCGAGAGCTTTTCAAATAAGCCTTAGGCTTTCGATGCAATCGAGCAAAAATAAATAGGTTAAAAATAAACTTACAAAATCATAATTATCACCCTGTTGTACTTGTCAAACAGCAACCCGGTCAGAATGGAACCGAAGAAAAACCCCGACGAGGACGCCGTAAACAGCCAAGAAGCCGTCTCCAGATCCTTGCCGACGATCAACCTCAGGTCAGGAAACGTGGGGCCGAAAAGGGATTCCACCCAACCCTGAACAAATCGTGCAAACAATGAAACGTTGCAATGTTTTATTTTTATGCGGGGCTGGGGGGTGGGGGAGGGGGAGTGGGCGAGCATTTACATTTATACGGACAATATTGATACATAGACTATCTCCGGAATTCTCCAACAGATATATTATTTATGCAAATGAATAAATCGTCTGCTGATCCAGAGTGTTATACGGGATAATGAAAAATGTCACAGTCCGAATCAGTTTGCCACTTGGGGAATATCTTGGGGGAATTTTTTGAGGTAAATAAAGCTTCATTTTCATAAGACATACATCGTTGATCGGACTTATTGAAATCAAAGCGAGAATGTTGCTAAGGGAAATTCGAAATCAAATTGGCCTTACCAGCATGATAAAGGCCGAACATATCCAGACAGTGTACACAATCTTTTTTCTGAACTCTTTATCCTGAAAAACTCGTGTCACAAACGCAACCGTCTTCGTGTCTGATTCCATTTCTGAGATTTTTTTAATCGAGTAGAAGAAATTTTTTCAATGACACATAATCGTTGCGCGCGGATTGCGTTTCAATTTTGTTACATTTTTTCTTATGTTTGAATATAATTTGTGAAGAACTTCTCACGAACGCGTATTGCTGCTTTTTGCTTATAATACAAAAACGATTTTCATTTAAAGGCGGTCAATATACATTGATATTTGAAGTGAACTTTAAGATCTTAAGTGCATACATGTAGCGTTGGAACATGAGCGTAGCTTACACTACTTAAAAGTCATCCCAGAACACGACTGAAGCCTAATAAAGTCTTAGTATACTAAAACACGACTGTAACTAGAAACAGTCGTAGTATACTAAAAAAACGACTCTATATTTAAAGCATTTTTTTTCTAAAGAGCATGACCCTAGCTTGAAACAGTCTTATTTTACTTAAACACGACTGTAACTAGAAACAGTCTTATTATACAAAATCCCGACTGAACCTAGAAAATGTCTTATTATACAAAAACACGCCTGTAACTAGAAAATGTCTTGCTGTTCTTAAACTAGACTGCAACTAAAAACAGTCTTGCTATACTTAAAAACGACACGGTTTTATTCTTCTATATCACGACGGTAGCTAGAAATAGTAATATAACACTCGCCAGGGCAACATTTTTGTTTTATTTTTTAAAGACTTAAGCAACAGTTTTGTTTGTATTCGTAACAATTAATGTTTCTGTGTTAGGCGAAAAATGTTAAAACATTTTATTTCTTAAATCATTTATCTTGAGTATAATTTGTAAACATATTGCATTTGCATGTACAGGTAACTGACATCTTTCAAACATATTCCGATTAAACTTATATCATAATAAAAAGGTTATTTTGTACCGTACCTTTAATTTGGAGTCATAGAGCTAAGGAAATGAAATAATTATAACGATACAATTTATCTTAAGATGCTTTTGGAAATCCGCACCGTTTTTGTTCGTATTTGTTAGCGGGGATTGGCAAATATAGGCTCTGATTAATTGGCTACGTCCCTGTGACACAGTTTTACTGCTATCTAATCTTAATTCATATTTGTGTAAAAATACATCATGTATAAACCTAGTGATTATCTTGCTAACCCTATCGTAATTACTTTCATAAATATCATCGCGTTAATAACTTTTGAACTTTATTTCTCGTAGCAGTTGATTGCTATAAAACGTGTCGCTGAATATTTCATCCTATATTTTTTTTAAACAGCAACAAATAAACAAAGTGTTGTTGCGCAGTTGTTGGATGAATCTTAGTTATAAGACAAAGAAAACATAAAAAAACATTCATGTGATGTTATTTTTTGTTCAACAAGGGTTTTTGTTCTGAGAAAACTGGGCAAAATGCATGTGCGTAAAGTGTCGTCCCAGATTAGCCTGTGCAGTCCGCACAGGCTAATCCGGGACGACACTTACCTCCTAAACTGGATTTTCGCTAAGAAGAGACATCATTTAAACGAAAAATTCCATGAAAGCGGAAATTGTCGTCCCTGATTAGCCTGTGCGGACTGCACAGGCTAATCTGGGATGACAATTTACGCACAAGCATTTTGTCCAGTTTTCTCAGAACGCGACTCAGTTAAGTAACTTCAAGATGAGTAAATATGTTAATACATGTCTTTTCCTTATAATTCTGGAAGACGGCCGGTTTTGTTTAAAAAAATGTTTAGACCTTACAGCATTTACCGGTAATTGTGTTTTTTTAGCTAATTTTATTTTCATTTAATAGTTAAATGTTGCCTCTAAGTTAAGGAAAGTTAATATTGTCGTGATAACTCACGCAATGTTGAGTATCGACATGTTTTAAAAAACTGATTGATTTTGTTCGTATCTAAAAATTACCAGTTACTAGAAAAGAAAAAAAAAAACACGCAAACTTAAGACTGGTACCCGAATTTTGGTTGTTTGGGTAATACTACCAGAAATATTGAAACCCACCTAAATGTGGTCTTCTTTATCAATAGTAAAGATTTAGATCCGTTAAAACAACTATGGGAGCAATCAACAGTATTTGGGCCGGTCATTTTTTTGTTATATGGGCCGCCCGTTCTAAATATGGACCGCGCATACAAAATAATAACGTATGGCGTAAAAAAGACCAACATGTGTTGGGTGCGTGGCAAAGTCACTACACCCACCCAACTACCAATGAGCCATATGTTCATATATATATATACCATTCTAATGTATTTTTTTTGTCGGAAAAATTAAAAATGTTGTTTTATTGCGTATTGTTATGGGGTGGGGGTGGGGGTAGTGACTTGGCCACGCGCCAAACACCTGTGACGTAGCCGCCCGTATTGCACACAACGTAGTTGCACTTTGCGGTAGCGCTTTATTGTATTCGTTGTTGACACTGACGATTGTTTAAAACTGAACATATTTGTAATCAATTATTATTTAAAATAATTGCTTCAAACAAACATTCAATATGAAACCTATGTCAAAATATGAATACGATCGATTAGAACTTACTTTGAGAATTATACAATTATTGTCAATTTTTCTTTATAAGAAAATGTACGTAGCATTTTACGAGACAAATGAAGATACATAAACAGGTATTAAGGGCCGACTTGCATGTTATATTTTGTTATCGAATAACCCACAGCCGGAAGTTGAGATGTGTGTTATAAAATAACTCGTGGTCTAACTTTGATGCATCTCAACTTCCGGCCGTGGTTTATTCGACAATAAACTATGGCAAACAAGGGTGATTAATATTTGTTTACACTAGCCATCAAACCAGAAAGGGAAGCTACTGAATTAAGTTTTCTTTTTGTCGGTTTTCAAAGTGATTTCCCCTGATTTTGTCCTATAACTCAAATACTTGTCCGTTGATTTTCATGTGTTATTCAATTTTAAGTCTATTTGTGGTGTATCAAAGTACCTTTGTACATGCACTCGAAAACTGTATTCGACAGTTTATTTCAATGTATGTGGTTTATAGAATGATTCAGAGTAATAGCTATTTATTCATCAACTTTGTATACCTGTGTTATACATGTATAACGAATGAAATGAAGTTGGTAGCTATATCTGTTAGTAGATAAAAGTATATGAATAAAAAGACTTGTTAACTAACAACCAGTAGGTTTAAATATGCGTGGTATATCGAATGCTATTAGATCGTTACACACAAGCTACACGTGCATGTAGTAAATCTACACAAGTAAATGTAAATGGTTAATATTGTGTTTTTTAAATGGATTTGATCACAATCTGACAAAATGAATATTCATAATTAAAAACAAATTTTAACATAATCGGTTAATTGTATCTTAACAAAAATAAGTTTGATTTGTATCGGTTAGTTTATTTGATTGATTTGTATATGTGTGGTATATAATAGAAAATTAACCATAATATTTGTGGCAACTCGTCATGATCTAGTTATATCCGATATGCATTCCAAATCTAATGAATTATAATAAAAAGTCGATGTGTATATTACGTGGTATTGAAATGATTTAAATACAGAACATAGAATAGATAATACAGAGATTTATGTCTTTGCTTCCCGCTGATATAATGTAGTATCCCCGTGGTTTATTATAAAAAAAACACATTGTACTTAAAGTAACTGTGTTTGTGATATAGATGAAAAAGATAATTCGTAAGTACTTACGTACTTGTATACATGTGTTGTTTCTTGAAAGAAAATAGTTTTACTTTTATATTCGTGTACATTTGTGGTAAATTGAAGAAATGGACGTCATTAACTGGAACATGTATATATGTGTGATATACTGACGGAATTGTAGTGGTTAACAGGATTTGATATGCATATATGGAATGTCAAATAAAATTATAACATAATAACTGGAAAATGTTGGTATTTATGGTATATTGAATACGTAATCAACTAGATCATGTGTACAGTTTGGTTTATTGTAGGACTTTTACTTCATATATGTTAGATGGACGGTATTTTTAAGAATTTAACTTCATTTAGCAAAAATGTATACATGTGTGGTTTATCGTAATATTCAAAGTTTGTTTTCAATTAGACGTATGCTGAATGGCAACACACTTCATAACCATCAAAAGAAAGATATGTGGTTTTTAGTATTTCATTACAAGTAAATTCTATATATAGCGGTATCGAACATGAACTTCATTGCAGAGTCAAGCGTGCATCTTCTTGTTTTTTTTTTCAAATTGTGTGCATGTATTTTACGTGTTTGCGTTTTAAAGTGATGAACTTTCCTTTCGTAACATTGAATGTATCGCTCTTGACTGTTTTGTACCAAAGATGTGATTCGCGATATAAACGAATTATTTTTATACACACAACCGATGTCTCAATTCAGGTATAAACTGATGAACTGATACAATTATATCAAGCTTCTTATGATTCATACCTTATGTAATGCACACCATGTGCTTAACAACACAGACTTCCCATTTTTAATGTCTGAATACAGAGGGGGTAATCACGTGACAAACAAGATGGCGACCCATATGACAAGACAGGTATTTTTCGCCGTTTTATACCCTTCCTTTTCTTTTATAATTAAAAACACCGATCACTTTCCAGCCATATCAGCAAGAAATTCATTAGAGTTTCATTATAGTTTATTTCGTATTAATGTTTGCTCTATATCTTTACTTTACTTGCTGCGAAATTTCTTAGCGGCGTGACTTAATTACAGCTCCACTTAGAGTAAAGTCGAGATTTGAAGCAAATTTTAATACGAAATAAAGCTAATCGCTTTCTAGCTGATATGGCTGGAAAGCTAGCGGCATTTAAACAATTAATACAAGTTATAAATAGTATAAAACGGCGAACAATACCTGTCTCAGCATTGACGTCGCTATCTTGTTTGTAATGTGATTACCCCCTCTGGAATACAGATGTTCAAGTATTAGATGAGCAATTATTATAACCTTTGAATCAGGTCCGATAAAGGTTAACTGATCCTTTTCGAACGAAACATTTGCAAAGAAAAATATACTAAAATACGTTATTTGAATTTAATTGAAGGTGATGGTCAAAATATGATATTTGAAATGAAATGAAGATGAAGGTATATTTTAATCAATTTTCAGGGAAAGAAAAGAAAAACAACAAAAACATACACATTTTCCAATATGTGAATGAATGAATATATGAATACATAAATGAATGAATAATTCAATAAACATAAGCCGGTCGGTCGGTTAATTTATTGATTGATCATTATCGTTCCAGTATGATTACAAAGAAAAAAAGACACACTCAATATGTGATTGTTTTATTTTCTTGGTAAGAATAAAAAATCAATGAAAGGGATAGTCAACCAGACAACTGAGTACATGTACTGGTATTCGACATAAAACGTTTAAAGATATTAATATTTCGACATCGTTGTATTATAAAAAGAGCTAAAACAAATATTCCCGATCAATAACATAACTTGAGAATTTGATATGTTATAGCACATTTCAATATTGTCTGCATTTCCATTTGCGTTCATAAAGTGTCTGTGTATGATTTCCACTTGGACTCGCATATAATAAAAGTTTCCATGCTGCGTGCATGTGTTTGATATTCTATCATGATGCATGTATTTGATGTTCATATAAGCTGCTCGCTGACAAAAATAACTAATTAAATAACAAAACAAACGTACTTCTTCCTCTGCTGCGAATGTTGCTTATTTGTTTGTAAACATTTTCCAGTATGGAAACACCACAACGATCTCAGAAACATTTATTTAATATATTAAAACTAATTGTGTTTGGACGTCTTGAAATATCATGCATAAAAAAATTCCAGCGAGATTTACGACATCGATGTCGTATTTATTAAATGAAAAATATGGTAAATTGTTAATATCGCGTGTAATATGTGAATGGGGTTTGGCATAAATAAGAAATCAGCGATATAAGAAAAAGAGCTTAATAATGAAATCATCAACATAAATGGGTTGAAGGCTTGAAGGAAAAGCAATTATGAGGCTTTTCTTGCAACGCTTGACGCAATACATATTAAAAAAAACAAAACAAATGTTGCTTGTCCGCCAGTGGCTGCTCAGCTAAATTACACATAAGTGAGTACAAAAACAATATTTTGCTTTGTATCGTATTTTTATTCGAGAAGCTGTATTTATATTGATGCCAAGCCTGTATATTTAAGTGTACATTAACCTCATCTCGTGAACCGTACTTAGATTACATGCTTTTAATATTCATCTTATGCATGTTTCAGAGGCTAAATGCTTCGTTTAAAATGTCATCAGCAGGAATTGTTCTTTTAACGTCTTATAACAGTTAAACAAGTCAGACTGTTATTTAGAAATGAAGACATTTTAGATCAGTGACAACTAGTTTCTTAGCTTATAAGGTTTAAGGCTTACAAGTGTTCGTGCATGTAGACTACTGGCTGCCGCTTATTATGTACGCTTTTGGATTCAGATAAAGAATTACACGCGTTCATTTAAGAGTTGGCTCAATGTACACTTCTCTAAAAGTATTCCTTACTCAACATACTTTAAAGATGAGACTAATGTGAACAATTTAACGAACGATGTTTTTTATTCTTTCAATACTAGTTTTCAGAGGTAAGAGGGTTCTTAAAAATGAGATTTCAGAATGTAGAATGCTGACATTTACACAGTTGGCTGACACTATTTCGTTACTCTACTAAATTCAGTTTAAGTGTTCAAATGGTTTTTAAAATTAAACACACATTAATTAAAATTAGTTCAAGTGATCTCAAAGTCAATTATTTTCTGGCATTATACCTTAATCAACTTGCTAGAAGTCAGATGATTCATATAAATGTAGCCTACATTTCAAATTATTAAATGAAATGTATGTTTGTTAAATTAAATAAAATTGCATGATACTTTTAAAAATGATATCAATGAAAACTACTCATTATTTTGTCCTCAATTTATTTCAGTTTACGAGACTACGATTATCGATTTAAATTGACCATGATGACTGTTTAGAAGGCATGAATTATTGCTGAACTTGCTGCAGCTTGAGAAACCAGGGTGGTCGTTTGGACGACCTTGATGATGACTACTTAGATGTAATGCAATATTATTAACCTAATATCTGCTTTAGAGAGACAGTGGTTTACTAAAAGTTTGCTTCGATGTAGATTGTTGGCTGCAACGAATGCTTAAATCAACTTAATTCAAGCGGCCAACGGGTTCTTTTTAAGATGGTCTCAATGCAGACTACTTAATTGACATGCCTGCATTATCCAACTGAATTAAGATTAATTTGCTTAAATAATAGGACTGCATGATGGCTGACTTTACCAGAATGATAAACTTAATAAAGAAACAATGTTGCCAAAACATAATTGCGCTCCCACGGCCACCTGACAGAAATAATTTGTTTGTTTAGAGCAAAAGGGATTTTTTTCTTAAAAGGAAAAGCATTTAAAATGAATCCACAGAAAGCATGAAAATGATGTTTCCCATAGTAAATGCCTGCTTTGCACACACTTCATGTACATCATATTTCATAAAGAACAACAAATGCATTCCTATCGACCTGCCACATATTATTCAGACAGTGAATACACCCCTATGTTCAACACTTAAAAAACAAAACAATGAAATTAGATTAAATTTACCTGTCTGGATTAAATCTGATATTATCAAGGAACACAGCTTTGGTCATCATATCAGGGATGTCATCAGGCTTTGGCGTCCCAAGGCCAGCAGGGTCCATATCTCTAAACGTGCTTAAAATTGTTCAAGTTCTTGCGTACAAAGAGCTCGTGTATGGCAAGCGGTTCGACGCATAATCCCAAGAAACTAGGTTTCTCATGAGAACCTAGGTTCTCAGAATGAGAACCTAGGTTCTCAGAATGAGAACCTAGGTTATCGCTTGAAGATTGCACATGGCTTCAAGAACCCAATTGAAGTTTT
>VMBQ01004048.1:24134-43963 GCA_007657795.1 Dreissena rostriformis
AACCTATGGTTCCCAAATGAAAACCACGGCTTTAGTATTAAAGACGCGTAATTCTGAAAACCTAGGTTCTCATGAAAACCTATGGTTCCCAAATGAAAACCACGGATATGGCAAGCAGTTCGACGCATAATCCCAACGAACTAGGTTTTTCATGAGAACCTAGGTTCTCATTCTGAGAACCTAGGTTCTCATGAGAACCTAGGTTTTCAAATGAGAACCTAGGTTCTCATGAGAAACTAGGTTTCTAATTGAGAACCTAGGTTCTCATGAAAACCTAGGTTCTCATTTGAAAACTTGGGTTCTTGAAGCCATGTGCAATCTTCGCGATAACCTAGGTTCTCATTCTGAGAACCTAGGTTCTCATGAGAAACCTAGTTTCTTGGGATTATGCGTCGAACCGCTTGCCATACTCGTGCATTGTATCCTAGTGGTGTGAATTGGTATATGTGTATCTTACGTTTAAGATGGCATAATAATGCTTCGAATGTTACCACTGGTATTTAGTGTTGGTGAAAATTGCTTTAATTTAATGTCGAGCACTTAATGTTCACGAATTGTTACTTAATATACTAAAGTTTTAGTGCTCAGAAGTTACTAAATTTACATCAAATGCAAGAATAAGATATGTCCTAAACGATGATCATTTTTTCCAGATTGTTTTACCCAAAAATTCGTTTTAAAATGGTCTCTAACTGATGCATTGTCAGGCTTGATAACGTCTGATATCGGCGATCAGACTGAACTCGGACAATAAAACAAAATGCTAGACATTTAAAAACAATCTACGGTACTTCTAGGTGAAAATGACATGCACGCAATATGGGACTAAACATAAGGGTACATATGCTTTGCAAGATTTATTTTCATCGTAAATGTCACAAGATTCGAAATGTATAGCCTATTCCTGTGACAAATTGACTGCATTTTTTTATATATGCACTTTATATACTAAATTGCAAAATGTTAAAGGCGAATTCTGCTTACATTTGAAAAAAAGCTTTATTTTGTTAACCCTTTCCAGCTCAGATATTCATTTTGAGGCACTTGTTGTCCCTTAAAGAATCAACTTTAATTTACCAGTAAGACCTTTTTGTTTACTAGATTCAAGTTTAAGGGGCTTCATTTACAACCCTAAGATACTGCTGAGCAGCAAACAGCATACAACCTGAACAGACAGCGAGTTACTCGCAGGCTGTTCTGTTTTTATGCTGGTTTCATATAGCCATTTTCACTTTGCTTCGAACTGGAAATGATAAAGTAAATCACTTTATTTAACACCATATTCACCAAGTTCCTTTAGTAAAACGTCATGAAATGAAATATTCATTGAAATCATGAAATTCCTCAGGGTGGTGGGTGGATAATTTAAGTTAATTTTGTTGTTAATGATTTTCATGTAGTAAAGTATCATAAAGGTTGTTTAATCGTTTCCCGCTAAAAAGCAAAGTGTACATGGCTACATGCAACCAGCACAAAACGAGAACTGCCTGATACTACTGGTAATCACAGGCTGTTCAGGTTTTATGTTGTTTGCTGCTCATTAGTACCTTACGGTTTAAAAACTAAGCCTTTAACACTTGAATCGATTAAGAAAGGTCTTTAATTTAATATGAGTTTCTAAGGGACTGCAATAGGGGTTAAATGCGCATCTGAGAAAGAAAGGGTTAAGGACTGTTTTCATTAAGAGTTTCTCTAGTTAAAACTTCATGAAATTGATTATTCATTGAAATCATGAAATTCCTTAAGGTGGTGCAGGTGTAATTAAAGCTAATTTCGTTATTAATGATTTTCATGTAGTAAAGTATCCAATGGGTTTTTAAAACCCCAGAAATTCCTGTACAAGGACTTTCTTCAG
Source organism: Dreissena rostriformis (assembly GCA_007657795.1). Lineage (NCBI taxonomy): Eukaryota > Metazoa > Mollusca > Bivalvia > Myida > Dreissenidae > Dreissena > Dreissena rostriformis. The sequence goes on from VMBQ01004048.1 coordinate 25,990, forward strand.
AAAACGTAGGACAGAAAGGCCTCCAGTGAGCCGATTTGGTATTGACTAAAGCTCCATTGACGAGCTAGTAAAAAGGGATTAATTGTATTGCAAATCACTTCATCCCTACATATTCGGGACCATATTGACATTGTAACTTATTCATTGAAACTTTTTATGAAACTCCAACCATTAAGTTCTTTAATTCAAAAGCGAAGGCTAGTGGTTCATTTAAAGTTGATTTTGTTCTTCATGTTCTTGTAAAGCATCAAGTATGCTTCTTATTTGGCCTGACTTAAAAAAAATACATATAGAAGGGCAATTATATCAGATAAACAAGTTTGAATTAATTTTTCATAGGATCTGTGTGGTCCATAGTAATCTGTATGCTTTTATATCTGCATGTTAAGAAGCCTTTCAATGTTTTTTGTACCGGACCCATTCCCAATTTAAAGAAGAATCTATTTTTTCCCAAATGACTGCCTAAAATTCTCAATCGAAGGTTTCCAAAACCGTTTTTTTGGTAAATACAATGCAACATTAAGATTATTTCACTACAAAATTTGGTATGTAGTGACATTGTATAGTCCTCTACCAAATTTATTAAAATTATACCACTGGGGCCAAATTTGACCCTGCCCAGAGGATAACAAAATTTAACATAAGGCCTATTTTGTGAAAACTTAAAATCTTCTTGTCCTTAACCATTAGGCCTAGGGCTACATAATTTGGTATGTACTGACATTGTATAGTCCTCTACTTAGTTTGTTCAAATTATGCCCCTGGGGTCAAATTTGACCCTGCCCTGGGGATCACAAAATTGATTATATGCTTATATAGTGCCTATTTTGTGAAATCTTTAAAAATCTTCTTGTCCTTAAACATTAGGCATAAGGCTACCAAAATAAGTATGTAGTGACATCTAATTACTCTACCAAGTTTGTTCTAATTATGCCCCTTGGGTCATATTTGACCCTGCCATACGCTTATATGGGGCCTATTCTGTGAAAACTTTTAAAATCTTCTTGCCCATAACCATTGGGATTAGGGCTACCAAATTTGGTATGAAATGACATCTAATAGTCCTCTACCAAACTTGTTCAAACTATGCCCCTGTGGTCAACTTTGACCCTGCCCCGGGGGTCACAAGATTTAATAAACGCTTATAAAGCGCCTATTTTGTGAAATCTTAATGTCAAAAACCATTGGGCCTAGGGCTACCAAATTTGGTATGCAGTTATGTCTTAAAGTCCTCTACCATGTTTTTTCAAATTATGCCATTTGGGTAAATTTGACCCTGACCTGGGGGTCACAAAATTGAACATTATATACCCTTATATCTTGCATATTTTGTGAAAGCTTTTGAAATATTCTTGTCCATAACTCTAGGATCTTGGGCTACCACATTTTGTATGTAGTGATATATAGTAGTCCTCTACAAAGTTTGTTAAAATTTTGCCCTTGGGGTTAAATTTGACCCAGACCAGGGGGGTCACACAAGTGAACATGTGCTTAAATAGGGCCTATATTTTAGTATTTGCACATGCTGAGAATATTTGTTTCAGCCTTTTTTCAGCAGTGGAGCGATACAGGGCCATCATGGTCCTTTTGTTGTGGCATTTATTTTGGCAATTACCCTACTCATTTTTTTATTATTTTGCTGATATCAGCTTAATGCTAAGGTGCAAATGTATTTTTAGCTCACCGGGGTTGTGCTCATGGTGAGCTATTGTGATCGCCTTTTGTCCGTTGTGCGCCGTCAACATTTACCTTGTTAACACTCTAGAAGTCACAATTTTTGTCCAATCTCCATGAAACTTTGTCAGAACATGTGTCCCAATAATATCTTGGACGAGTTTTACTGCGTTTGTATTTACAAAAAGTGAGACGTTTATTAACTTTTCTGTCTGTCTGTCTGTCTGTCATAGAAAGATAAGTAATAAACTTAAATTGTTATTAAAACGCAACGCTTAATTTTCTATTGTTTTGATAGCAAGCTCGAAACAAAATAGTTTTTATTTGAGTGTAATGTGTTTTCCATTTAGTTACACTGATAAAAATGATTCAAAGAAGATATAAATAACAATTGTATATATGTGCTAAGAACGATGCGCATGTGTTCGTCATGTTACACTCGGTTGTTATGCTTTACAACTAATATGTTCGATGTTATGGAGTAAAAATATGAAATACCACTATTGGTGTTTTGGTTTGACTGCCTTTTATATCACATTTATTTGTTGGAATTGGTAGCAATCAATTCTATTTCACGAGTGATCACAGAAAATAATATTTGTTCTATGATCACGAGTGAATTAAAATTGATATTCCACCGAATCCAACAATTTTCTTGTTATTGTATGCTTTTTTCACTGTTTATTTACATTGTAAAAGAGTTTAACTGAAGAATTTCGCTGGAATAATGACGTCATTTCGTCAAAAAAATGACGTCATTTCACAGTAAAACAGTGAAACATATCGATATTTTTCGCTGCTAGAAACAGTGAAATATCAGTTTTATTTCACTGATATTTCTCTATAAACCACTGGAAATCATATAATAACAAGTTGTACTGCATTATCGATAAGTGATAACCAATAAATTTCTCTCGAGATAACGTTCCTAGAGTTAAATGATTTATTTATTGAATGTAAAAAAATAACAAGTTTCTTTAATTCATCAGCTGCAAAAACATAATTATGTTAGATAGATAGATAGATAGATTTATTTCAATATTGTGCAAGTAACATGGTAACAATCATGGTAACAATACAATTAAGATGTAACACATAGATTTATAAATATAAAAATAAAGCATACATATACATATTATAAAATAATATATTAATGAATAAATGTTTAATAATGTACCATATTAATCACATCAATATCAAGGATAACACAAGAAAGGAGAATACACCCCTTATTTCCATTGTGGTCCTTAATAGTGGTCTGACATAGAGAGGTATAAAATAATTTTACACTTAAGTGAAAAATGATATATATGGAGCAAAAAGCACATATACAATTTCTTCATTAAAACCATATATTAAATTACTAAAATGAAATACTTAAATGACTACAATGCTAATTAATACTGACAATATGTTACAGCTGCATTCCGCATGACTAACCTTGTATATCAAAGTATTTGAAGTTAAATATGATTGAGCCTCGCTCTGGCAAAACGGCGTTTTAAGCATGTGCGGAAAAAAAGTGTTGTCCCAGATGAGCCTGTGCAGTCCGCAGAGGCTAATTAGGGACGACACTTTCTGCCTTAAGTGGATTTTTGTTTAGAAGAGACTTCCTTTACGTTGTGTATTTAGAGCTTTTGGTTGGGAGATTGGTATAACCATAGGCCCAATCCATTTGTATACATGTACTTCAAACTGTCTATTATATGTAATTGTTTGTAAATGAATGTGTATACACCAGGGGGGCATGCGTATACTGGAGCTTACCGGGTTTTAGTGAGGTTTATTGGAACTTAACTTCAAATATGGCGTCGTTTTCGTGAAGGAGTAGCGGATATTTTCACCCGGTAAGCCAGTTTATATTTATATTTCTTTTAAATGAATAAGCCCTTTCGGCTCTACGGTAATTGAGCTCCCCTTAGTTTTTTGTTTCAATGCCCTAGACGTCAGAATAAAAAAGTTATTGAAGCAAAACCGTCGACGTTTAATTTCTTGACCTTCGTTGGATGTTCGAATATCATTGTCTCTCATAATATACAGTATTTGTGCATATTTTCAGTAAAATATAACAGAAATCACGATTATTTTATAATCTCTACGCGTTTTAATGTCTATTAATTCATTTACTGCCGAATTATAACGGGTAAAACCCCCTTTTTATGCTCCCCCAAATTTTTTGGGGGGAGCATATAGTCGCCGCTTCGTCTGTCCGTTCCTGCGTCCGTGCACAATCTTTGTCCGGTCTATTTCTCAGCAATTAATGACCGGAATTCAATGAAACTTTATGGGAAGCCTCACTACCAAGAGCCAAGAGGAGATGTGCATATTATCAGCCGGTTCTGGTCAGATAATTTTTCACAGAGTTATGGCCCTTTGAAATTTTCCATTAACTGTACATATAGTGTAATTTTTTCCGGGCTATTACTCAGCAACTAATGACCGAAATTCAATGAAACTTTATGGGAAGCTTTACTACCAAGAGGAGATGTGCATATTAGCCAGTCACAGAGTTATGGCCCTTTGAAATTTACCATTCACTGTACATATATTGCAATTCTTGTCCGGGCTATTTCTCAGCAACTAATGACTGGAATTCAATGAAACTTTATGGGAAGCTTCACTACCAAGTGGAGGTGTGCATATTATTAGCCCGTTCTGGTCGGATGATTTTTTCACAGAGTTATACCGTTGAAATTTTCCATTGTACATATAGTGCAATTCTTGTCCGAGCTATTTCTCAGCAACTTATTACGGGAATTCAATGAAACTTTATGGGAAGCTTCACTGCCAACAGGAGATGTGCATATTATCAGCCGGTTATGGTCGGATGATTTTTCAGAGTTATGGCCCATTGAAATTTTCTATAAACTATACATATAGTGCAATTCTTGTCCGGGCTATTTCTCCCCAACTACTGACTGGAATTCAATGAAGCTTTATGGGAAGCTTAACTACCTTGAGGAGATACGCATGTTATTATTGGGATTAGGTTAGATAATTTATTTAGATAGTTATGGTCCTTTGAAATTTATCTTCATACGTCCATGAAAACAAAATATAAAATCTGCTGTTCTTTTAAGTTGCTAAACTATCCATCGTATTATTTTGTCCAAAGTTATGCCCCTCAAGACTTTTCCTTTTATCTATATATAGTGCAATATTGTGACAAAAAAACTTTGGGGAGCATCACCCGTCTCCGACGGTTTCTTGTTGGAACTAACTTCCTTTTAAGCCCATCCGATACCAAAGGCAACTATTTTCGCGCATGCGCGAGAACTGCACGAGAGCATGTTCGGCTTAAAATCCAGTTGCGGATCGCTCTTATATACATTTTGTACATCCCTGGTTTAAACTAACGCCATTCACTTGTTTGAACTAGTTTTATTGAACTACGAGATAAATGCGCGATAAAGGTTACAGACCACTAAATCATTATAACATGTAGATCGATCATCACAACATTCATCCCCACCAGATTTTAACCCATCAAATTTGAAATTCTCACATTGAAATGCCAAACATCTATCTTTACATATTTAAGATAACCTATTTTAAGAATGTGATGATCTATAATACACTCATCATTCGTAAATAATCAAATTTGGTGTACTTTGACCTAAGCATGTACTATAGCCTTACTTGATTTAAACATGATATGAAATAATGTTGTAAGATCAGAATGAGTTACTTATTTGTGACACTAACTCTTAAAGGGAGACTGTACGATTTTCATATGTGTTAAATTGCAATATATTGATAAAAATATGTTACAATAACACAAAATAGGTAAGAAAAATTATACATTGAAGACGAATTTCAGCAAAGACAAGTTAGCGCTGGTTAAAGCCGATGCCGACACTTTTACTCGTATTTGCTAGGAAACAAAATTGTGTCTTTGTGTCGTATGAACGAATCTGCGCTAAAACTAAATTTAGATTTACATTGTACATGCATGATATATATGCTGGCGAATTCGGCTGGAAGCCTTTTTCAATTTCAGAATTAAATATCTGGCTTATTTCGCATTTTTCGACACATGTTCTTCTTTACTTTTATTTTAATTTATATTGAAATATATGTATAATAGGTTTGTTACACATTTTATATAAATTCATAAATATTTGACAAAATCGTACTGTCTCCCTTTAACAATTTCATTGTGACAAACTGTCAATCACCTCACAAGTATTAATTAGATCTATGATTGTTTCTTCAGAAGTCAATAATGCTTCATCTTAAAAAGTCTTAAGAAATCACTTGTGCTAAATGATAACTTAAAATTCTTGACAACTTCTGGTTATACTTAACCTTTATACTATAAAGCTACTTTAGCAAAGACATGTTTAATACTGGTTAAATAAATGACTAGAAAAGACCTATTTGGTCTTGAGCTACACGGGGATTATTATGCCTCTTAAGCACAGTGTAACTCTCCCTAAGTATTATTTACAAATCAAGCCGATCTGGAGGTTTGCCCCTGCTTGCGCGCACTGGGTAGCGGCGTGGAGATGCGGTGGTCTTATCAGGCGTTAGAGCTGGTGGTGCCGGAGTCTGTTGATCATGATGCGGTGAAACGGAGTCATTGCTCGCGGCTGCCTCTGGAACGGTGTAAGGTGGAAGTGCAACTGGCACCTCTGATGACTGATCAGAATCTGGCAAAGTCCCTCTGGAGATCTGATCATTATGACGACGCCACAGAGTTCCTGAGCCTACGTCGACCTTCAAGCTTGTACGATAGAGGCCCACTTTTCGAAACAACAGATCCAGCAGTCCACTTGTTGCTGCTGCAATAAAAACGAACACATACTTGTTCACCGTTCATGAATGTACGAGCTGGTCTCTTTGAGTCTGCGAACATTTTCTCTTGCTCTCTCAACACTCTTTTCTCCACATTCGGTTTGATTAAGCTGAGACGCGTTTGGAGTAATGAAAAGAGCTGCTGGGGTCTCGTTGGTAGTGCTGTGTGGTGATGCGCGATACGCGAGAAGAAAGTTGCTCAATCTTAGGTTGACTGTACCGGCTTTCTTACGCGAAGCTTTCATGGCCTGTTTAAATGTGAACACAACTCGTTCCGCGAGGCCATTTGTGCGCGGGTGATATGGTGCCGATGTCACATGCCGAATACCGTTCTTTTTCATGAACGCCTCAAATTCCTCGATGGTAAATTGAGGACCGTTGTCAGTAACGAGACATTCGGGTAATCCGTAACGCGCTAACACTTCACGCATCACTTCAATTGTTCTACTCGCTGTTGTAGTAGTCATTTGGACGATTTCCGGCCATTTGGAGTGAGCACCGACCATAAGAAGGAACATCGACACTTCAAACGGTCCTGCAAAGTCTACATGCACTCTTTGCCAAAGACATTGTGGCCATTCCCATGGATGCACCGGCGCATCACTTGGAGACGCTTTGTGAAGTTGACACTCTTCACACTGTTTCGGTAAGTTTTCCAGGTCTGCGTCGATCCCTGGCCACCAAACGAAACTTCTGCTAACAGCTTTCATCTTGACGATACCAAGATGCCCCTCGTGGATCTCGTCCAGAATGCGTTTTCTCAGTTTTTCTGGTAGGACGACTATGAGTCCCCACAACAAACATCATTGATGCACGCTGAGTTCATTTCGCCTATTTCAATACGCGGCTAGTTCGGTTGCGTCATCATCGCGTGGCCAACCATTCATGACCATATCGTACACTCTCGAGAGCAGCGGATCTTTAGCGGTCGCCTGTCTCACTTCTTTACATGTCACTGGTAGTGCGTCAAACTGCTTGCTTACAAGCGCAAATGTTCCATCAGCTTCATAGTCATTGATTTGTTCGGCACACTGTGCGCGCGGTAATCGCGATAGTCCGTCTGCATTGCCATGGCTTTTCGTTCCCTTGAACTGAATTCTGTATCGAAAGCCTGACAAATACAGAGCATAACGCTGTAGTCTTGCTGCTGTTGTGGCTGGAATCCCTTTTGCTGGATTGAAGATCGAGATCAATGGTTGTTGATCGGTCACCAGCACGAATTCGCGGCCATTTAGGTATGTGTGGAATCTTGTGACACCCCACACGATTCCAAGCGCTTCTTTGTCTATTTGCGCGTAGTTTCTTTCCGCGGACGTGAGCTTTCTTGATGCATACGCGATTGGTTTGTCATCACCGTTTGGAAACTTGTGAGACAGTACCGCTCCGAGGCCATACGAGGATGCATCGCATGAAACAAGCAATGGCAGTTCAGGGTTGAAGTGCACCAGCACATTGTCGGACATCATCATGTCTTTGACCTATCGGAAGGCCTTTTCGTACTTAGCCAAGGTACATCTTTTTCTAGCAGATGGTGTAACGGTCTTAGTACCGTCGCGAGATCTGGGGGGAACCGGGCATAGTAATTTACTCAGCCAAGGAAAGCGCGCAAATTACTGACATTTTCTGGTGTGGCTTCTTCAGCAACCGCTTGTACTTTTTCATTGGTCTTAAGAATCCCCGTTTTATCGACTCTGTGACCACAGTTTTATCTGTGCTTGGATTCCCTACACTGTGCCTAGTTCATCTTTGAACACATCTGGCTACTTTCCTTTGACGCTCTCTAATATCAACGTATCCCTAGATGCGTAGTAACACCTTTTGATGCTCGGCCAATCCAGTTTCAGTGCTCGCAACCAGTCTCGCCTGAACAGCGGTGGGCCCATGGAATCAACTACATACATTGTGAGAGCACATTTCTGTCTGTTTATGTCCACGTTCCGAGTACCCTTTTAGGGTCATATCACTATCAAGCAATTTCATTTTGAAATGTTAATTGTAACATCGTGTTGGTATAATGGATACAGCCTATCGATTGTCAAGCTCCATTTTGATTTTCGTTCCGTTTATTCTCGGAGTAACCCAGAAAATATTTTCATCGAGGTTATGTACGTGCCCTACACGGTCGATCGCATCTATTTTTCCAATGTAATCTTCATCTGACGATGGTTCTTTAACAGCATGTACTCTGCTGTGTTTCTTTTTATGCCCCCGGTATGTGGCATATAGTGATCGCACTGTCCGTCCTTTTGAAATTTCGTCACACTTGCGTTTAGGTTTCGAAAAAATGGTCATAACTTTTGCAATATTGATCATAGCAACTTGATATTTGGCATGCATGTGTATCTCATGGAGCTGCACATTTTGAGTGAAAGGTCAAGGTCATCCTTCAAGGTCAAAGGTCAAAAAAAATATTAAAGCGGCGCAGTAGGGGGTTTTGTGTTTCTGACAAACACATCTCTTGTTTTTCATGTCTGTTTCGGCCTTGCAAGCTTTTTGAATGTGTCCTTTTCTATTGCATTTATGGCACAGTTCTTTTTCGTAAAAGCATTCAGCTGGTGAGTGGTTTCTACCATTACAGCGGTAGCATACTTTTGTAGTTCTCTTTTCTTTTACTGGGACTGGTTTGGGTGCGGCTTTTACCTTGCGTACCTACTGATGCTTGCGCAATTCGATTGCATCTTTGGTTGCCGTATCCATTGCCAACGCTGTACTCAAGGCATTTTCATAGTTCAAATCTTTCTCAGTTAACAGTTTCTTCTGGATGTTTTCATTACGAAGGCCACATACCAGTCTGTCTTTTAGAGCATCTTTAAGATCTGTAAACCCGCAATGTTTGACGAGTTTTCTTATGGCGACGTTGAAATCACGTATGGTCGAATGGTAAGTAATTGTGCCACCTTTTACCACCAGTTAAGGGAATTAAAACCTGGTATTTTATCTAAAAAGAGCTTCTGAATATCAATGGCGTCGTTACCTCGTTAAAGCTGTTCTGGAACTGTCGTATATCCGGTGAGCCCGCATTAGGGCCGCAGGTACAATTAACTGCCCACAAGAGAATCGTCCAGTCCGGTTCCCGTCTCAAACTGCCTGGTTCCCACTGCCAAAGTAGCAAAAGCTACACACGAAAAGTCTCCCCTTCTTTTTGGTCTCTTGTGGAATTTGAACCTCTCGGCTATTTAAATGGGCAAGGGGTTAAAGTGATCATTAAATATTTTCACAAGATCGTCATGCGATTTGTTACCCGGCGTTTCAGGAGTGGTCATGTCCCGCAGGATGCTGTAGGTTTTTTACACCCATCACTGAAAGCATAACAGGAACTTTTTTTTCGTCTTTGACTTCGTTTGCGAGAAAATATTGTTCCAGCCTTTCCTGGTAAGAACACCATTGTTCCGTTTCGTCAAACTCCGTGATTCGGCCGGTCTTCCCTGCCATTTTTAAGGTTCGTTCGAATTCTCGTCGCCAGAATATGTTGTGTATTTAGAGTTTTTTTGTGGGAGATTCAACGAACGCCATTCACGTGTTGGAACTACTTTTATTGAACTACAAGATTAATGCGCGACTAAGGTTACATACCACTAAATCATTATAACATGTAGATCGATCATCACTACACTAAGCGATACATTTCACAAAAGCGGCAAATGTCGTAAAGATAAGCCTGTGCGGAGTGCACATGCTTATCTTGGACGACACTTGACGCACATGAATTAAGCCCCGTTTTCCCAGAGCGCGGTTCATATTGATAAGCATATACAAGGTTGTGATAGTGTTTATTACAGGTATAACCCCATTCGGTCAACTAAATCCTTTACTGCGAGGTAAGAGCAAAGCCGGTCAAGTTAAGCCACATCGGTGCAAAGCAGTCTTTCTAGGCAATTGTCACAATACAAGGCCAGCAATTCAGTTTTCCCGGGGTGATTTGGCCTATATTTTTATATTTTATATCCAAAACATCTCATAAGGTTTGGGGAAGATTTGATAAAAAAGTTTGGGCTAAGAAAACAGATGTGGTCTTAGCATTTCAATATACTCGGACATCTCGAATGGGGCACACATATGTTGTGATATTGTGAAGGCTGGTTCCATAGGGTTTAATTGATTAATTGGCAAGAACGTATTTCCAGTATTGAATCTAAATGTAATTGTTATGTTGGCTTCTTTTATGCCCCCCCCCCCGTCTATACTGGGGAACATACTGTTTTTGCTCTGTCTGTTTGTTGGTTTCTTGGTTTGTTTGCGTCAAACTTTAACATAGGCCATAACTTTTGCAATATTGATGATAGCAACTTAATATTTGGCATGCATGTGTATCTTATGGAGCCGCACATTTTGAGTGGTGAAAAGTCAAGGTCAATGTCATCCTTCAAGGTAAAAGGTCAAATATATGGGTCAAAATCGCTCAAAAGGGGACATAGTGTTTCACAAACACATCTTTGTTTTTGATAGTTTAAAGTTTGCTGATTTGTATTTGCATGGACGTATGAATGAGTAAATGATAACTTTTATTGTTCATTTTTTACAAATATATTTTAACAGTATCAATACAATATTATGACACACATGACAGACTCACAAACAATTATCGTTAAATGAGTATTGACTACTGTTTCTAGAATCTTTATTGTTCATCCAGAATGATGGAGATATCTGAAACATGGTATGAATGAAATGAAAACAGTATGAGATTATAATGAGCAATACAATATACAGATAGTCATATAGTCATATTCCTCTATCACCTCTTGAGTCATTGGTATAGTCCTTTACCAATGGCTGGTTAAGTTGTGAGTTCAACGTTAATAAAATCAAAATCCCTGCAATTGAACAAATGAAAATGAAAGTGTTTTGCTACCTGTAAACTGAGAACTCTTGATGAACGTCGTGGAGGTGTGGAAGTTGGCATCACAACTGTAGGTGATTCCGGTTTTGATGGTACACGTTGTTGAGGCACTGGTTGAGGCGGTGCTTTCGGAGCCACTGGACTGGAGAAGGAACAGTTGGTGGGAGATGTTGATTTTCATTCGGGGTGTCCTGAGGATCAACAGCCATGTTATAGGGAAGCCTGGCATTTTCGGTTGGGGGTCCAGTATCGCCAATGTCCATATATGCGGGTAAAGGGACAGGAGTTGGCTGAAGAGGCGACAGAGAATGATGCGCGGGTATGGATACGCCCTGTATATCACTGGAAATCGTCTGTCGAGCTGGAGGTGGATACACAGGTGTATAACTGCGCAGGACCTTCCTGTTGCGTAGAGTAACTCGTCCTGAGCCGTCCACTCGTATTGCATATTGGTCGAATTGACGAACTACAATAACCTGTCCTGTTTTGTCCCATTTAAATGGGTAACGGCCAGTCGGATTTTGAATCCTAACAAAGTCGCCAATTTTAAGTGGTGGCAAGCGCCGGGAATGCTCAGATAGGCGTTCCCAGACCTTCATATGTCTGTTTCTAAGAGCAGCTTCTCGCAGGTTTAAGGTATCTTGCCATGTGTCATGAGGTAAGTAGCGGCCTGGGAGAATGGGTATGAAGTTCTTTACGGCACGACCAAAAACACACATAGCTGGTGAAAGTTTTGTATCACGGTCGGGGGTGTTCCGGTACTGTAGGATAGCCCGTTGAAAAGCATCAGTGTTGAACTCGCCATGTGGTCCAGTGTTTTCCGTGAGCATCCTTTTTAAAGTTTGGACACCAACCTCCGCTCTACAATTACTGGGAGGGTATGCCACAGATGACAGTCTATGGTGTACGCCCCAATATTTTAAGAAATCCCGAGTTGACAGAGAGGTAAATTCCGCGCCGCCATCTGACGCCAGTTCATCTGGTATTCCAAAAGTGACAAACGTTTTTTCTCACACTGTCGATGAGACCCGTTGATCCGTTTGTAGATTGTTCTACGATCGGCCAGTTTGAATATCTGTCGATTATCACAAGATAGTACACACCCTTATGATGAAAGAAGTCGGCGCATATGCATTGACACTGGTATTCAGCGTACACCAATGGTGTCGGGGGAGAATTCGGTTGAGATGGTGCCATTCTATTGCAGTGTGTACAATTCTTCCTCATATCAATTATGTCGGCTGTGATTCCTGGCCAGAATACCGATTGCTCCGCTCTGGATGTCATCGATGTGACACCTTGGTGTGCAGAATGAAGCGATGCTTATATAGTCTGTCTCAGAGAAGGGGGAATCACCAGTCGATCTTTGTAAATAACAACCCCGTTAACCGTAGATAACTGGTCTCTTATCCCATATAAGCTCTTTAGGGTAATTGGGAGATCAGAACGAGTGTCTGGGACACCTGCCTCGATGATCTCTACTTATTGGTGCATGTTCTCGTCACTTGATGTAGCCATGCGCACGTTGTCCAACGTAACACATTTCAAGTTTTTAACTGAGCTGACGGCTGAATAGTAGAGGTAGGATTCATTGTCCAAAGAGACTGCAGACACGTTATCAATTAGTATCATAGTCTTTGCTTCTCCAGTTGGGTTGCGTGAGACGGCGTCTGGTGTTCGATGTTCGAACCTGGTATATACAGCATTTTGAATTTGTAACAAAGAGTCTTCTCTTTTAAGTTCCGGAGTCGAGCATTTTGGATACTTTCAAGGGATCGGTCTCCTAAAAGTTGTAAAAGGGGCTTATGATCCACAGCAATAATAAGGTTATTGCATCCAAGCACAAAGTTGCGAGCTTTTTCAAATCTGCTCCACACTTAGGTGGTTTTCCAGCAATGTTCCTGAAAGTACCAGAACCCTATACCTGTTTTAGACCAATCAGTGGCTAAGCAAGTTGGTTTACTTGGATCAAATATGCGCACAACATTTTCAATCTCGTTGATGATCACTGCTTTTGATTCTTGGAATATATCCTCCAAATGCGAGTCCCATGTGAATGGTGTACTTGGTTTTTACAGTTGACGGACTGGGAGCATCCGGTTTGTCATACTAAACGCGTAGGACATCTGGTTGATAAGCCCGAATCATGAGCGTTCATCTGTGATGTTATTTGGTGTTGGGAAGTCGAGAATGGCTTGGATATATCTCAAACATGGGCGAAACTGTCAAAAGTGATTTCAAAACCAGCAAATTCCGCACTATCCTGACCAAAGACAAACTTATCTGGATTAAGCGTAATACCGTTCTGTCCACAAATTTCAAGCCAGTTACATGCCTGAAAGAATCTTTCTTGGATACTGGCAGACCAGAGTAAAGCGTCATCATTGCATTTTGTCTTCTTAGGGATGTCGCTGATAATCTCATCGAATCGCCGTGTGTAGCCATCTTCAGAGGCTATATAACCCTGTGGAGCAGTGAGATATCGGTACCTTCCCCATGGCGTTATGAATGTGGTGAGATGTTTGTCTTCCGGCCGAAGGGGTACACTGTGGTACCCATTCCAGGCATCAAACACAGTCTTTTTTGTACCTTGCGGGGCTGATCGCGCTTGATGGGATGGAGCCTGTGTGTGGTGGGTTTCTCGGACAGGGTGAGCATTTAAAGCCTGGAAATGTACCGTGCGTCTGGGTGTGCCATTTTTCTTTGCGCAGATGACCATCCTATGACAACATGTGACGGGTTCCCCGATAAGTACTGGTTCAATCACCCCAAGTCTCACGTCTTGATCCAGCCAAGCTTAAACTTCTTCCTGCCAGTGAAGAGGGACAGGAACAGGGGTATGGTAAGCTACAGGTTTAGCCTGAGGGTCTACCATCAATAGCATTGGTGGTCCTGTCATAAGTGGTAAAGCCTTGTGTTCACATGTGTTAAATGTACTTGATTTGTACCTGTTCAGAAGGTATTGTCGTAAGTCCATTACTTGCTCCTCTGTGGCGGGGAATGGTAATTGCGCTGGTAAAGGAGGTGGGGGTTCGCGCTTAGGACAGCCACACATGTTAGAAATGGGGTAAGCATATTCTTGTTCTGAGTGTTCATGGGCCGTTGTACCACTGTCCACTTCTAAGTTTTCACACAAACTGGCGTTGTTTATTGTCTCACCAATCTTTAGGAACGACTCTGTTATAATGCCAAGTACGGTACATTCTTGTCTGCTCAGATATATCTTGTCAGAATTGTCAGTTATGTATACAATTTGGCGAGTCTGGAGAACGTTGCCATTCATCACCCGAGAAACGTAGGATTGTAACGCCGAGTATATTGTTTGCATCATGCATTTTCATGGTTACATGTATAAAATTGTGTACATTCACACCCAAGCGGTTCACAACTTTGATTTCAGCAAGGCAGCTTTGACAACCAGTATCTTTCATGACATTCACTATTGCTTTCTTTTGTTAAGGTGTAAAACTGGATTCATATCCAATCGATTTGTAGTCATCAAGCGCACTTTCTGCTAAGAGCTTTATTTGGGGTTGAGGTTTTGATGCACGTCTTGTCCATTTATCCGAGAGGTCATCGTATTCCTGGTGGTCTAAGACGAGAACTTTGTCATTGTAACACGAATCGTAATTGGTGGCTGAGCACAACGAATCAAAGACGGCGCCTTTATATTCAGAGGATTGTCTCTTTGAGGAGGATCTGCACATTGGGGAAAGGTGGTTAGAGCGTTTGCATTTCTTGCATGTTTGTCCATAAGCTGAGCATACCTTTTGGCGAACAGAAGCAAGGGCTAGTACACCATGGCCACCCATGCCGCAATATGGGCATAGGTCACGCTGATCAAGTTTTTTTGGTATTCTTGATTTTTATCATGAGGGCAAGTTTTGTTACGATGATATGAGCTAACAGCCTCAGCACCCTGGTAGTGAATTAACTTAGACGCAGAACGCTACCCAGACTCTTTAGCGTCAACAAGTCTGAAAACTTCATCAAGACTCATGTTTTGATTATCTGCGCCAAGTAGGTCAAGTTTTATCTCCTGATCGTATAGTCGACGTATTAGCGCATCACATAACACAGCATCAGTGTAATTAATAATTTGGTGGCAGTGAGAACACTCGAAAGTGAATTTGAATACCTCAGCCTGTCCACGAAGTCTTGCTCCATATGCCCGAACAGTTTCTTTACGATCTTGTGACATTTTGTTCAAGGTTACTCGAGTGAACATTGTGTTTTCTTCCCGAACTGCTAATTGTCTAATTGCCACTAAGACGTCCTTTTCTGGCTTTTCAGTTAGGGAGCCACCATGAGTCCGCGTGAGGTCCTTGCGAAAGTTCTCATCACAACATTCAAGGAGTTGAATAATGAGTTCCTTGTCTTTTATCTTGGTGGCTTAATTGTAGTCATCTCACCGGCTCTGGAAATGTGTCCACTCCTCACTGGTTCCTGCTGATGTGATAGTAGGGCGCCTAACACAGATTCACACATCAAGGTCAACGTTTAATTTGGCTTTGAAATCAGCCTGTTCAGACTGTTACTTTTATCATTCATCATGCAATTTGAAAAATTATTTACTTACAATGTAAACTATGTGGGAAAGCTGTGTCACACCTTGGTCAAAGGTAAAGGTTAAACTTTTGCATGGTTCAGCTTTTATAAGTTTTAAATAATTGAAAGCATTATTGCAATGACAATGTTGCCTACATGCAGCTATATAGTTTGTGAATGTCAATAATAAAAATAAAGGTATACATTTAATTATGCGACTGTTAAAACTTTTAAAAATATAAAAACGAGAATGGTATTAGTATTTAAATGAATACATTTCATATATTAGACTACTTACAGTAAAGCGCATTTTGAAAACAGGAGAAACTTGATAAACCAACGTTCATACATATTTTTGCATGATGACCATTAAAACCATCCATAAATCTGGATTGTTTTTCTTTCAGACAATGTGCTAAAGTAACACTATAATAATAATAATAATACTAATAGTCCAGTCGATTTGTGTGAAAATTGTTCAGAAAATAATAAAAGCATGAAACTTTGCAGAAATGGAGTTAAGGTAATAACAATAAATTTCGGATATGGACCCATCTGAAAAAATCAAAATGGCGGATTTTGGCAGCAATTTTAAAATGGCGGCCATAATTTGTTCATACAAAATCTTCGAAAAATCATAACAAATATATTTTTTCATCTTTTTCAATAAATTTTGGTATACAAATCTCTAAAAATATCCCCAATCAATATATTTCTTCAATTGGCAAAAATACGACCGCCATCTGAAATAGCGTCCATTTTGAAAAATACATTTTTCGAAATTGCAAAAAAAGAAAATGCATTTTTTTATTGTTTTTTATTAATAGTTAGTAGGATCAATATATGAAAAAAATACATTCAACCACCCAAAAATTGCTGCAAAAGGAATTTTAACTAATCCTGGTAGGGTAGAAGTCCTAAAAAACATATCAAAAGTCTTCCACAATCGGACCTCCAGAAAGTTGTTTTTTTCAAGATGGCCACCAAAACCTATGAATGATCATAACTATGTAAATATACAATCAAATTTGATGAATTTGGTGTCAATTCCTAGGTTTTAAGGGGCAAAGAACACGTAAAGATCATCAGAAATCGTTTAAATTTACAACAGTACACACAAATCCAACATGGCGTCCAAAATGGCCGCCAAGATTGCCGCCAAAACCTATAAATGATCATTACTATGTAAATATCCACTCAAATTTGATTATGTTGGTGGCTATACACAGGTTTCAAGGGGCAAAGAACACATTAAGATCATCAGACATTGTTTAAATTTACAATAGTACACACAAATCCAACATTGCGTTTAAATGGCCGCCAACATTGCCGCAAAAACCTTTTAATGAACTATGTAATTATCCACCTAAATTTGATTATTTTGGTAGCTATACATATTTTTATCAAGGGGCAAAGAACACATTTAGATCATCAGACATTATTTAAGTTTATAATATTACACATAAATCCAACATGGCGCCCAAAATGGCCGCCAAGATCGCCACCAAAACCTATTAATGATCATAACTATGTAACTATCCACTCAGATTTGATGATTTTGGTGTCTATGCCTAGGTTTCGAGGGGCAAAGAACACATTACGATTGTCAGACATAGTTTAAGTTTATTATGTTACATAAAAATATCACATGGCGTCCAAAGACACAATACGAAGGACCGCGAGTCCATTACTTTTGACGTGATGCTTGTTATGTGAAACGCCATAGTTTGGACCTGCCGCGATTTCTGGATATTGACAAGAGGATCGATATTTTTCAGCTTCATGCAACACTGAATTGGCAGGGAATGATGCGTATCTTGCATCAGCAAAGCCAGTACCCTGGGCTGTTGTCAGTCAAATTCTTGCCTATGATTAATATGTACAATGGGGACAAAGCGTGCATTCTGTCAACATAAGTCTTAGTTTGCAACCTTGCCACAACCTTCACACCATTGTAACGTTTGACCAACCCTTGTATTGGAAGGCTGCCGAAATCATCATTGATGCGCCACAAAGTAGTTGAAAATGTTGTTCAGAATTTGGGATGTTTCATAAACGTATGAACTTGCGGGGGGGGGGGCAAAGTATCCCTCATGGAAGAAACCGCTCTCAAAA
>VMBQ01004048.1:44076-60260 GCA_007657795.1 Dreissena rostriformis
TAATAATAATAATAATAATAATAATAAAAATAATAATAATAATAATAATAATAATAATAATAATAATAATAATAATAATAATAATAATAATAATAATAATAATAATAATAATAATAATAATAATAATAATAAAATCTTTATTTAAAGAAGAAAGACTTGTTAAGAAAAACATCAGATGAAATTACATAATATGCAATTTATATAATACATTTCTTATTTTCAACAATGTCTTCTAACATTATACAATTTACAACAAATACATCATATTTCATCTTAAGCAATAAGAACAAAACATAAATAATCATATATGCATGATGCACACTAATAATGAAACATATCATAATTAAAAAAACGCACTCTTAAACACACACGCACGCACGCACGCAAGTACTCGACAGGTAAGACTTAATGACCATTACCTTTTAAGTTTTGATTTGAAAGAGATAAAAAGAATTTGAGAAAAAAAAAACTATCATAACAAATGCAGACATAAAACTACAATTACCACAGAACAGTAATCAAACATTAAACTAAGGTTATTTACTAAAAAAAAAAAAAGCATGTTTAGTTTATTTCATAAAGGGTGGTAGAAAGATACGCTTTTATTTTTTTTAAATGCCATTAAAGTGTTTGTTAGACGTATTGATTGGGTAAACGAATTCCAAATTTTTGTGCTAGAAAATTCAAACGATCGTTTGAAATAGTTTGTTTTGGGAATTCGTACAAGCTTTAAATACCCCTTTTCGCAAGATCGCAAGTTATAGTGCTTATTTTGTGAAGGCGTCAAAAGATCACGTATGTATGTTGGGGTTTGATTGTGAAATGCTTA
This sequence comes from Dreissena rostriformis, assembly GCA_007657795.1. Classification (NCBI taxonomy): domain Eukaryota; kingdom Metazoa; phylum Mollusca; class Bivalvia; order Myida; family Dreissenidae; genus Dreissena; species Dreissena rostriformis. The sequence continues at coordinate 44,906 of VMBQ01004048.1, forward strand.
TAATACAATAACTGACGTGAAATAGTGATTACGCTGCTCGAAAGTGAAATAGTGATTACGCTGCTCGAAAGTAAACTATTTCAGATCTTTAAACAGGGTTCTTAAATTGTGTTGTACTTTTTATTTAAAATATGTGCACCACAACGCTTTTGTATTTTGACTATTCTATTAATTTCCGTTTTGGCCGCTGAACTCCAGGTAACGCATGCGTAGTCGGATATAGGTGAGATGTAACCATTATAGAAGAGCTTACGCATTTCAAGGGTTAAATATGGTTTATTTTTTTGCAGAAGAAACATTCGAAGCGACATTTTTTAACAAACTCTGTCAATGTGTTGTTTCCAAGATAGAGTATTGTCAATATAAAGGCCTAGATGTTTTTAACACTTTACAGTTTTGATCACCGTATCTGAAATTTTAAGTTTTAGATTTGTTAATTTTTTATCTTTCCGTTTCTACCCTAATACAGTACAAGTAGTTTTTAGTGGATTAATAATAATGTTATTAGTTTGGCACCATTCATTTACAATCGAAAGATTTGTTTGTAGCTTATTTCGAACTGTTTGAATATTTGTTCCCACAGTTTGCAATGTTGTATCATCAGCATACATTTCAGAATTACATGTAAGATTAAACGAAAGATCATTAACGTAAATAGGAAATAGAAGAGGTCCCGAAATAGATCCTTGGGGAACATCAGCAATGATGCTTTTACAAGAAGAGGTAGTGTTTTCTGCTTTGATATACTGAAATCGATTGCGGAGATATGAAGAAAATAGGTCGCATGATATATCATTAAAATGATACAGTTTTAATTTGTATAAAAGAACCCTATGGTTCACAAGATCAAATGCTTTTTTAAAATCAAAGAAAATTGTTCCTACCAGATTTCCATTATCAATTTGTTTAAGCCATGAATCAACTTTAGTAATCAATGCTGTTTGGCAAGAATGGTATTTGCGAGTTTTTGTTTAATAGACCTATATATTCTAGATAAATATGCAATTGTTTAGCTATATGCTTTTCAAATATTTAGATATAGTAGGTAAAAGTGATATTGGTCTATAATTATTGAGATCTTCTTCCGATCCCCCCTTGTATATAGGTACAACGTTTGCAATTTTAAGATTGTCTGGAAAGGTTCCATGTGATATACAGTTATTTATAAGAACAGTGATTAGTTGTATTATGAATTCTTTGCAAAGTTTAATAATTCTGGGTCCTATACCATCAGCCCCAGCAGATTTGTCTGAATGTTGTTGATCAATTAAAGTACTAACTTCTAATTAAGGAATTCACTGAACAGAGAAATGCTTAGAATCTAGCTTAGCATCTAGATATGTTTTCAGTAAGTTGAAATCGTGTTCAGTAAATTCAGTCTTTTTAATAAGTTTCGAGATGTCAACTAAGTGGTCATTAAGTTCATAAGCTACATTTGTTTTACCAGATATCATCTGATCATCCTTCCTTATTACGTTTGGCAAAATAGAGGATTCTTCGTGTTCTTTTGATGCTAATTTCATAGTTTTCCAGAGCGATTTCGCACTTGTTTTGTTTTGTACCGCATTCTTCTTTAGCCATTTTGATTGCACTATTACATTTATTACGCCACAACTTATATTATATTATACTGATATCCGAGTCAGTAATGGGACTACCACAAGACTTGCAGCAAGTATCAAGACAGTTTCAAACTATTATTGAAGAACTTAAGACATTTCGGAATAATTTGGACACTAACATGGAGTCTTTGCAGGCTTCAAACAACAAACAATTACATGAAATATGTGTTACGCGCAAGAAAATAAATGTAATTATAGACAAGATTGAAAAAACACACAATGAAAGAGCTAGATGCTAAGATGTCAAGTCTGAAAGCGTGTGTCAAGACCGAAGTTGACCATTGCAGCAAGGTTAAAAATGAACTAAAACAAATAAGGGAGGCAATACATGACATTAACTATAAAAGCAGAGCGGAACTGTCATTTATTGCAAGTAAGGAACGTCTGGAAAATATCAAGGAGTCTGAAACTTATCCAAAGGAGAACGTTTACTGATATTCCAGGCCCAGTTCAACAGTACTTGTCTAAACTATTAGGTCTGGGGAGGATTTTGGTATGGACACAAGCTGTGCCTCTGCAAGGTGACCCAGACCAGGTATTCAATATACAAGGAAAGTCACAGTATGATGTGAGAATGTCAGGTGATTCACAGTTGGAAATCGTTATCGCGGCCATCTGTGATCACTCTTATGATAAGATCCTTGTTGCAGATAAACGAGATAAGCTACTCAATCATCAATACAAGGTTGTGGTATATTATGATTTTACTGGTTATCCAACTGATATGTGTCACATCACACCAAGTGAAGTAGCTGTTGCTATGAATGAGGATCTGACACATGAGGTCTAGTTTGTCTCGGTGGATGACGGGCGGTTGGTCAAGAGCACCAAGCAAGTTGCAGTTTCAACATAGATGTTATGGTATTGGTCATATTCTGCAAACCCTGTATCTCACTTCTGGAACTGCATTTTACAAGTATTCAATGAGTGGAGACCTGTTAGATAAGCTGTATGAGGACACAGCTGGCAACATGACGGGTAATATAATGGTGGATATATCTCTACATCAAGTGTGATAGTTAAAAGCAATATGAAGACATAATTCTTCAAGGGCCAATTCTACATAATTTCGAATTGCTTTTTCAAATGTTTTATACAACGGAGTCTTTTAGATTCATTATATTTTTTTTGCAAATAATGAACTTTATAATTTGCTGTATGTTTTAAAATAAAACAAAAATCACCATACGATTATGTTATTCCCTTGCTCAAGTATCATTTGCACTAATTTCTTTATTGTATTAGAGTTTTCGGTTGGTGTAAAAGGACAATGTCAAATAATTCATAATTATGTCAGTAAGCTCCAAATGCGATAAGGTAAATGTGTTAATGGAGATTATGTTATTTGTCTGTTTGTTTTAACATTAAACAATTGTGTATACTTATAATTTTGTATGTACTAGACGCACTGATGTATGTGAGCGGTGTATTCATTGGGAGAACATTCTAATCGGAGCCACCAGGTATGTATTTCATGAAGTACTTTTCCAATCAGTCCCTGACGACCGATGCATTTGACTAACCAATTTTAGTCATCACAGCAGCAGAACCAGGTTAAAAACAACCAACATCTTTGGCATGAGCCGTTTTCTATGGAAAACAAAATATTGTATTAAAGCCTGGCCAACAGCACTATCACAACCAATGAGCATCACAGTTTGACCTTCACCTGACGTCACTTTGGGTGGACACACTAAATGTTGTTTATCGAGGAGGTTGTGCTTTCTTAGGCATTTATCAAGGTTACCAAAATAGTCCATAACCATATAATCATTTTCCATTTTAGCTCGGGGCAACTCTAAAGACCTGTGGTTAATTGTGTTCATGTCAGGCCATCCACTTCCAAAAACCCTCTAACCAATGGAAGGACACTGTCTGGTTTGAGGTCCCAAGGCTAACAGCATTCTCAGTTGCTACGTCAATTAATTCCTCACATGTACAACCATACCCGTAGTTGGCCATGGTCTGAAAATGTTTAACCCAGTTGGCGTCTTCCAGTTGTGAGAAACATTTGAGCCGATCCTTTAACTGTGTGGATTCCCCAATACCCTGTCACGTAAAGTATGTTCGGGAATTCTGTATAGTTTGGAGGCGCTAAGGACGCACACATAATCTTCCAGCTGTTTAAGCAGTTATCAAGGCAGTGGGCGAATAAAACATATATTTCTTCTGGCAAGCGTAGGGGTGGCCTTAACAACAAAAATAAATAAATAAAAATCAGCTTAATTTTCATTCTGTAAGAAACAAACACTAACATTTTTGGTCTCATTCTTGATCGAAGCGTAACAGGTCCATATATGGTTGTCCTGCAACAGCTGACAACAACAAAAGATCATGATATCGGATGTTCACACAAAATATATTAAATTCAATAATCGGATATAATTGGTGTGAAGAAAACATGTTGTTCAGGCTAATCGATTATAATGCACACTTTTAACATGTTTTAACTATATTTAAATTTCTTCAGGCGTTCCAATTTAGTTAACACCCATTTACTTTTTCCCACGATCGCTCATGCGCAGAAACAAATCTCACTACAAGTCATGTGACAACTGAAACGTTTTTCAACGATTTTGCGCGAATGAAATGAACTACGACGACAAATATCATAAATATACAAAAATTAAACATATCATAATACTCACTGGCCCGGATAAGTGTTACCAAGGTATTTCGAATGCATTATATACGGGCGCTAAGGATGAAATACATATTAGCAGTTATTTTATTTTACAAACTATCAAACAATTGATTTCCGTATATTTTAAATACGGATTTCGTATGGAAATTGGACATGTAAGATGCTTCATTTAGTCTTATTAATGTTTTAAACAACACTCGTATAATTATTTAACACAGATGCCACACTCATAAAGTAATTAAATTGTAATTTCACTTAAATTTACAACGTATAGATAGTGACTAACAGTAACCCATCATCTTACTGAAGTCAACCCCCGCCGATCCAAAATTTACATCGTCACAAACTGTAAATATATATATAAATATATATATGAGCGTCGCTCTGTAAAAGGGGGGCTTAATGCATGTGCGAAAAGTGTAGTCCAAGATTAGCCTGTGCAGTCCGCACAGGCTAACCAGGGATGACACTTTCCGCTTGTATGATATTTTTTGTTTTAAGAAAGTCTTTTCTTGGCAAAAATCCAGTTTAGGCGGAAAGGGTCGTTCATGATTAGCCTGACTGTGTGCGGACTGCACAGGCTAATCTTGGACGACACTTTACGGACATGCAGTTATCCCCCTTTTCACAGAGCGCGGTTCATAAATTCTAGGAAAAATCCACCATATTTGGTAATACGATTTGCACCAGTGCAGCTAGTTTCAGTATACCTTTCAAAATACGATAACGCGACCAGTCCCAATCCTCGTTCTTCGAAAACCGATTAAAGGTATGACAGCGATGTTTCTGCTTAATTACTAAAATAGATTTCTTGAAAGTGCGCGGGTTGGTGGTTAAAATTAATATCACTGTTCGTGGAATTGAATAATATAAGCAAAATGTCACAAATGTCTAGGTCAAAGTAAACCGTAAACAAGATTTTTTTTATATATAACCTTGCTGTAGGTTTTGTCGGTGAAAGATGGTCGTATGCAAAATAAGTGAGAACTGTACTAAACTATCTTGATTTTTGCACATTCTGAGAAGCATCGTATTCAAATATATTATATATTTTCTTTTTCTACTCGATCACCGCTACACTTTGAGTCTGAAGGGTGTGTGTATGAGTAGTTTAGTTACAGGTCGTCGCCGCCTCTTCACGAGGTCAAAGGGATTGATCTGCCCCTGTGACCTTTCAGGCGGAAATATTTAATTTTGAGCCAAATAAGGCCAAATTTACCCCGGTTGTCCGGGTATTCGCCAAAGAGATAATTTAGATCCAAATATGCCAGCGCACGATGGCCAATGAGACCTTAATATGCGCTGGTAGACAATAAGACAATTCATGCCTGGTTGCCCTAAAAAGGGCAAGCCAAGAGAGTGCTGACAATGCAAGATATTCTTCCCGCTCCACGCGCGCTGCGCCGCCTTTTTGGCAACTCTTGATGACACCAGTCGTCGTCTCGATCCACATAACGCTTTCCCAAGTACGTTTAGCGTACTGAGTTCCGCTGTTCTGTGGCACATTCTTGAGGCCACCCCCTCGAAGTCCTGGAATGCTCCAGGTCCGCACCGTCCGTCTTCTACGCTGGTACATCCGCTGTCCCGGTCCTGCTACAGACGACTATGGTGCAATCACTAGGGTGTAATATACAACAAGCGAGCGAGCGTCCCACCACAGCCGTCGTCAGTGTTGTAATACAGCGAAATTAGCAGACTAACTAGAAGACGTCCGACTCCAGAGATGGCGGTACCCGCTGGATTAGCAGAGCCGCCCGCAAATGTTCCCCTTTCCGATGACAAGTCTTCAAGAACATCTTCTGCGGTAGACACTCGCCAGGTTGCGACGTGCACGCTCCAGCAGCTGACCGACTGAGTCTGAAGGATGAAACGTGTGATCTGTTGTAGAGCATCTACCTGTCCGTACAGCTTCTCCTGCAGGCTCACGTGATTTTTCCTCGGGGTTGGTGGTCCCTGCATTCGTACATTCGTGGACGATATGTTCAGTTGTTTGGTCGGCTTCTCCACAGCGGCACTAAGCAGATCACCCAGTGTGAAATCTTTTAGACATGTGGTGGTTTGGTCTAGTGTGCCTTGTACGGAAGATAATCAATTGTTATAGTCTGGACATGTGATGGTAGCTGTTATCTGGCTGTTTAATTCTAAACAGGCAATTGATTATGGTGGTTATTCCTTTTAGACTGACTCTGTTGTCCTGAAGCAAGTTTGAAGTTTGTTAGCTCTCGCTGCTTCAAGAACTGCAACAGCATATGTTAGGGAGACTTTTTGTGAGTCTTGGTTTTGTTTGCTGCTGCTGATGTTTGTAGCATGGATCAAAGCTCCCACCTTAGCATTGTAGTTTGTGCCGTGGAGGCCTGTTTGTGTTGCCTGTAATCACTTGTGAACACAAACCACCAAGTTAAATTTCCAGAGCTGACCATAGTCCACCTGGTTCAGGGTTTCAAGGCTAACAATATGTGTCGTGTTTGTGTCCGCACAGGCTAATCAGGGACGACAATTTCCGCTTTTATGGAATTTTTCGTTTTAATGATGTCTCTTCTTAGCGAAAATCCAGTTTAAGGGGAAAGCGTCGTCCCTGATTAGCCTGTACGGACTGCACAGGCTAATCTGGGACGACACTTTACGCACATGCATTATGCCCAGTTTTCTCAGAACACGACTCATATGTTTGATACGCCAACACATTCCTAACATGTGTAACAATCCCCGTAGTTGGCATTGGTCTGAAACGGTTGGCTTCTTTCATTAGTGAGAACATTGGAGCAGATCCTATAACTACTGTGTCTGTGTGGATTTTTTGCTAAGACCCTGTCACGTAAAGTACGTTAATGCACTCTGTAGAGTTTGAAGGCTCTAAAGACGGACACATTATCTTCCTTAACAGCTTTTTCATTATTTATCAAGGCAGTTTGCGAATAAAGCATATCCTTCTTCCGACAAGGCTTAAGGACGGTCTTAAAAAAAGAAGAAATGCAGATCAGCTTAATTTTCAAGCTGTTAGAAACACACAATGAAACTTTGTTTGGCCTCATTGCTGATCGAAGCGTAACAGTGCCAAATATAGAAGCCCTACGACAACAGCAGACGACAACAACAAATCATGATATCGGATGTTCACACAAAATATATTAAATTCAATTTACGGATATAATTGGTGTTAAGAAAACATGGTCTTTAGGTTAATCGATAATTCTTCACAAATGCTACCTGTTTAAAACGCATAACTGTATTCAAATTTATTCAGGCGTTCCAATTAAGTAAACATTCATTAAAGCCACGATCACGCTCACCAATACTACACGTACTGTATTATGCTATATAAAAATGTTCAACAACAAACAGTGCAAAACGATGGCTATTTACAATAGGAAGACCCTTAAAACAAGTAATATTGATGTAAAAACGTTAAAATACAAACATTCTGCAATTTTTAAGCATCTAAAAATCGTTCCACGAGGTCATCTACTTTCGTTTTGTGGTCGGATCGGATTCATTCGGGTTAGTTCTGGTCAGTCTCGTTCGCCCGAGAGGCCTCAGAGATGACGAGGAAGGGCTAGAATGGTTGGGCGAGGAAGGGGTCGCTAAAATCCATTTTAGCATGACGCTGGTCATTTAGTTTCATTAAGCCCGGTTTTCCCATAACGACTCAGTTAGTAAGTGTGTGATCAGGTTAATCAGGGACAACAATTTCGGCTTTAATGGTATTTTTCGTTTCAAGAAAGACTCTTCTCAGCGAAAATTTCGTTTGGCGGGAAGTGTCGTCCCTGATTCGCCTATGCGAAGTGCACAGGCTAATCTGGGACGACAATTTACGCTCAAGAATTAAGCCCCGTTTTTCTCCCCTATTGTACAGATTTATCTCCCCTATTTTACAGATTTGTCTCCCCTTTTTGACGGATTTATCTTCCCTGTTTTATATAGTTATCTCCCTTATTTCACAGAGTTCTCTCCACTATTTCATAGAGTTCTCTCCCATATTTGACAGAGTTCTCTTCTCTATTTTACCGAGTTATCCCCCTATTTATAATATGTAAGTCCCCTTTTTGACAGAGTTATCTCCCCGTTTTAACAGAATACATGTTAAATTCAATTGCATTTAGTAATATAAAAAAATCACCAGTTTGCAAATATATGCCCCTGATGTAAGCCAATAATAGGTGTCATTAACACCTCATTGTAGGTATACCTCTATAAAGATCCAATTTACCGAAACCTCCGCAACATTTACTATATAAAATCAATTTACCGAACTTGTTATTTACCGAAACCTCCAGCACCCTACCCGCAGCCAGCCTGCGTGACGAGGCCGAGGTAGAGGAAGCAGAGGAAGAGCTCGAGTAGGGCAGACAGAGACAGGGCCAGGGGCTGCAGAAGGGTTGAATAGACCAGACCAACAACAAATACTGATGGTAATGTACTCTAATTTCATTTTTTTAAACCTATTAAATTGATCAACAAGCTGTTATTGTGTACGTTTTTTTTTTACAACTTTCATTTTTAATTCGTAGAAAATATACCAGACATTGTCAAACGGACAGATTTTAGTATTGCCTGAGTGGATCTAAAAAGTGGATATTCCGTGACTCCCGTCCCTTTAAGTATTCAGGGTTCTAGAATATCCAGCCAGGTTCAAGATTTGTGTTGTTCTTTCATTCGATCATTTGTAAGTATAAGGATTTCACAATATCACAATGTTGTGTTTTTGTAAAATATAATTAATCACCAAGTGCAAAACAAAAAATGCGTCATTCATTGAACCAAAAAATAGTAAGATGTTCGCTTTGTATTTGTAATCTTTTTAAACTATGATTGTGTAACAGTTTTTCATAACACTAAGATATCTTTTTCAGTAGCACACTTTTTTTTTCGCAGTATTCATGCTGTGTAACATACTTGTAATAACTGTTTTGCAGGATGAGATCCATGCAATGTCAAGGGAGGAGATGGAGGCCCTTTTGGTGCAGACATTAAGGATCAACCCAGGTCTGATGTTCTACGTCATGAGGCCTGCTGTTGCTCCGGAAGGCGGATTCCATCCACCAGGAGGCCAGCAATCCCCGCCATGGTGTAGCTGCGGCCAATGCAGGGATATGCCAACTCCTGTTGAGCGTGTTTGCTGTGGGAAAAGAGTGTGCATCACTCACACCCCAGTAGGTGAAATAATGAAATATTAAGTTTTAATTCAAACTGACTGTCTCCATAAGCAAAAGCTGTGCTACTACATGATAAACTAGTACTAAATAATATAAAACTTTTTCTGCTGAATATTGATTTTGTACTTTATCATTTTTATGCATATTTGTTTATAAGGTTGAAAATTAGTTCTGTTTTGATTGTTTTGGTAAGATTGTTAGTTTCTTTGAAAGAAAATTTACATTAAACCACATTGTTTATGGCTTTATGTTTCACACCGTTTTTTAACAAATGTTTCCTGTAAATATTTACAGGAATTCAACACCTTGGTATAAGATGAGCGTGTCCTGGCTCTAGGACGGTTGCTGCGTCGAGATATACTCGTGTTCCCAGATGAACAACTGGGCGAAGAAGAAGACGACTACAATGCGGCCAATAGATTTCATGCCTACACGAATTATACCCTTTGGAGGCATGGTCGTTTAGGCGCTGGAGTAAGGATTCCTCTCCCGGCCTGTGCTGTGTGGAAGAGTAGAGACAAGTTTCCCCACCCATATGCGCAGTGCACCGGTTTCAAACCATCAAGAGTGTAGAATTATATCAACTAAAATGTCTAATGTTATTTTTATTTTGTGCTAAAAATAAATAATGAACACTTTTTATGTAGTTTGTATTTCAATAAGGTGCGGGTACTAATACTTTTTTTACGGAGACCATTCTAAAGGCTCAAAAGAAATGCAATAAAAGGCATACTGTATAAGTTAACAATACTGTAACCACTAGATCTGTGACATTGTTTACAACTATATAAAAAAACTGAAATGAAATGAAATTATTTTCTTTTGGTATCAAGTAATTACTCTTAAAATTTGTAGTAAGCCATCTATACTCTTCGAGGTATTAAGGACAGTTGTTTAAAATATTGATAACGTATGTTCAATAACTTTCATTGCACAGGTTATTTCTATGTTTACATTGATTACGATTATATTCTTTTTATCTCGTCTGTAAGCTATAAATAGACAGGAAAAAACATTGATTGAGGAAAAATACATAAGGAAGATACTTCAATATTTTATTGCATGCAAGAAAATGTTTAAAAAGCAGTTCTGTTAGGCACAGCACAAATTCGATTACTTTAATATGGGACGAAGCCGTTTAGATGTCTGGTAGGCTCAGTTTCCATAGCACTTCTTGATAGCCAAGGGTTCAAGAACTGGCTGCACAATTTACTCACACTATGACATGTTTTTTAATCAGGTACTAATGTATAATTTCATGCTCTTGTTCGAGCTGCCATAATGTGTCCCAAGTGTTTTTACATTTATTGAAGCCGTTTAAAAGTGAAGAAATGGTACAAGTCTGTAAAATGTTTTTATACTTTTAATAGTTCACCGTTCCAATAATCAAATCTACAACAAAACAATGCATTAATTAAATATCTTTACATCAACTATACTTTACAAAACACAAATCTGTCTAAAGTGCATAATCACAAACTGTCTCCAGAGAATGACACCTGACAAAAATGGTTTTATGACCTTTAAATTTGAGATGGGGACCTGGGTTGTATGTGACACTTTTTCTCTCTTTGCTTTACAATTGTGGCAAGTTATTTAAAAATCCATTGATGAATGACAGATCTATTATGCCCAATCATGGAACATGACCTTAAAAGTCTTAGTGTGACCTTTGAGCGAAGGACCTGGGTCTTGTGATATTAACCCTTTCACTTGTGCAAAAGTATTTCAAAATTCATACCTTATTGACAAAGACATGAACAGCACATGCCTATCAATGCATAACCTTGAAATATGACCTTGAACATATAAGTGTGACCTTTGAGCTAGGAACCTGGGTCTTACGCACAACATTTCATCTTCCTGCTACATATTTATACCAAGCGATATGCACCTGACACGCCTGTCAATGCACAATCTTAAAATATGACCTTGACCTTTGAGCTAGAGACCTGGGTAAAGCAGGCAACACTTCATCTTCCTATGCTTCGTGTGTGTCTATTTATTATAAAATCTAACCATTGCTAACAAATATACGAATACACAGTTGTGGCAAAAACATACAGACAGTTTGAAAACTATATTCCTCCCTTCAGGGCCATAAAACCAGATTTTCAATTTTACCAATGAATAAAGCAACTATCTTTATGGACACAAGTTAACACAGGGTTAAATTGTAAAAAAACTTATGCAATTAAGAACCTCAGAACAATACAAATAAATAACATTGACCGCAACACTAGTAGAATATGAATCAAAATGGAAACATAGCTAAGTCTACATGCAGCTTGCTATAAACAAAATTGCATGCATCATGCTACAAACCCAACTTTCATCAAGTCTGATTGATTTGAACATGTGTTATTGACCAAAAGCATTTAAGTTTATATAAAACACAATCACCTTTATCAGCCTGGTCACCAATCTAATTCTTACATAACAATCACTTAAGCTTCGTGCTTAACTAGTACACTGATCTAAAATCTGGACTGTTTCTGCTTTGCCAGTTTTGCTGTTTGCTGTGGTGGCACTGGTGTCAAATGTTTGGAAATGCGCCTTGGAACTTTTTCTTCCAGTTCCTATTTCTTCATCCCAGTGTGGTCGTTCAGTCTGAGCTTGAGGGCTGAAGTCAATAATTCTGGGATGTACTGGAAGGTCTTCTATTCCTTTTCTTCGTACACTGACCAAAGACAAAATATGACTCGTGGATCACCAATCTGTCTGAGCTGCATGTTGGGAACTTTTTGACAGTCATCTCTGCAAGTTGGAGCAGTTGCTTTAGGAAGACTATGACCTTCACTTCTTTGGCCAGCCAGCCACATGAGTCACTGCTTATTCTTGTGACTGGCTCCTCTCTATCACACTCTTCATTTTCATCTGTTTGCTCAACCTCTTCCTCTCTTTCCAGACCAAACTCTGCTTCTTCAAAGGCCATGTCTTCACTCTCCATGACTTTTTCAGGTCTGGAAAACAGCCATTCAAAATATTATAATATAATGTATTTCGTGAAGTGAAGATGAACACATTTACATACAATTAGCTGGCACTTAACCATTTATTAACAAGTCCACACATGGTTTGAAAATAGACATGTCAACACTAATCAAGCATTAGTTAATTATTTATTAATAATAACAAGTTATGTGTTTGTGAAACACTATGCCCCCTTTTGAGCGATTTTGACCCATATATTTGACCTTGAAGGATAACCTTGAAGGATGACCTTGACCTTTCACCACTCAAAATGTGCAGCTCCATGAGATACACATGCATGCCCAATATTGCAAAAGTTATGACCTAGGTTAAAGTTTTGGGACACACACATACAATGACACAAACATACAATGACATACAGACAGGCCAAAAACAATATATCCCCTCTTATTCGAAAAAGGGGGCATAACAAAAAACTTGTAATACTCACAAGATCTGCCCCATGATATCTTCCTCGTCTTCCCATGTACAGTCCAGAGTTAAGCTGCAAAGGTTAATCAGTGCTTTCCATTCAAATGCAATAACATTTTCCTTATTTAATAAAACAAAATGAAACATCACATATCTACACTATACAGATAATACTCAGTTATTATCGGATGTATACATTTTGTTAAATTACAACACAGATGTCTGAGACTATGGCTGATGAGGGTTTATGACAAAAAGATTCATAAGATAACAACCGTTCTCCATACTTTTTACTCAAAAATAAATAATTTTAATTAAATTTAGTTATATTTTACTTGTTAAGCTTTCATAACAATAAAAAGATCCAAAGATCTTAATGTATACTTGCTTTGAATCAAAACAAACCATATAAATTAATAAGGATATTACACAGTGATGTTTTATCATAAAATGATTGCTTCATACTATACCAACAGTTAAGAAGCGAAGATATGATATTAATGTAATTATTTAAAAACTGAAATAATTCTTACTCAAACGGGTTAACAAATGAACTGGAAAGTTTCTTCTCTTCAACCTTCCTTCATCTTGTTGTATACCTGGAGTCAAGTTCATGGTAAAAGTATTGTGTTATATTTGTACATGCAACCTGATATGTTTGGAATAATTTTACATTTTATTATTTATTGCTTCAAGGATAAGATTGAACAATTAATAGCATTTTATATTGAGAAATTATTCACTTGGTCCATCAATATAAGTCTTCAGAGTACATTCCATATCTATTAATTATATATTCAGTCATTTCAGGCTTGAATGTATGCATGTGTATGAAACATTATCATTTGAACCCATTTTTTCATTTCGCCTAGAGTAAATGATATAAAAGTTGGTATTAAGAATGACAAAAAATCTAACTGATTAATTATTTACATTGAAAACAAACATACACAGGTGGGATGTCCTCCAGTGGCATTTCTGTGTCCTCTGAAGTAGTGGATTTCACCTCTGAAGTTGTGGACTTAATTCCCTCAACTCCAGACATTTCAGTCACTCATGTCACATCTCTGGAAAGAACATTTACAACATACAGTTGCAACATACAGAGCATACACCAGGCATTTTATCATCTATTAGAAATCAATATTCAACATGTTAATCAGCCTAACTTTTATTCCTTGCACTTCACTGAAATTACTTTTATTTTGTTGCAATTCTTTTGTCTTCTGCTCTTATCACTTTGTTTATTTTTGTCAAGTGTTCTAGAGTTAATTAAGTAACATGTGCATGTGATATATTTTTTTTTCTTGCTGATTCGCTTAGAGAAGGAGGACGTCCTCGCTTGAGCTCCGCCATTTTCGATTTTGCTATATTCCAGTTACCCAGACATAATGATTATTCATGAGAGCTACATCATTTATTTTTTTTATTCAATATAAGACATACAATGTATACATGTATATGATCATAAAACAGAGTGAAACCATGTAGCAGCAATAATGTTCTAAAATGTTATACAAGATATGCTAATATTACTTTTTGACCTTGTGGTTTCCTTTTGATTAAAAACAAATGTTAATATGACTTTGTTTCTTTTGTTGTTTGTGATAGGTTTAAAAAAAAAACAAAAAAAACAACAAAAAACAACAAACAACAGAATAATTTTACATAAAGATGAGTTGCATAAAGTGGGTAGAAATCAAACTGGACTTGTTTATGAAAGTTTAATGTGTTTCCATTTTTGTTCAAATATATGAAGTGTATCATTGTGGATGGCTATTTCTTTTTCAATTTGAATCTTCAGTTTTAAATAATTGATAAAACAGTTCATTGTAGGTGTTTGTTTTCTGTATTTCATGCTGAATATGAAATATTTCATTAATATAATAATGTGATTCACAGCATGACTAACATCTTGTATTTTGATGGTATTTATCCCTAAACTGATGTCTAAGAGAGATAGTTTAACATTTAATTGTTGTTTCTCTAAAAAGGTTGTCAATTGATTGAATATGTTTACACTCCCAGAAGAGGTGTTCTATTGTTTCAATATGTTCACTACACATATCACATAGATTTGTGTTGGATAGGTTGCATTTAAAAAGATATTTATTTGTAGCTATGATTCTCTGGATGTATTTATATTGAAAATTTCTCAGTGTGCTATCTGTAGTTGATTTATATGGCATGACAAATATTTGTTTCCAATTAAATTCTTTTTCTCCAAGAAGGTTTTGCCATTTAGTTTGAGCTTTAGAGGTTTCGGCAGGGTTTTTAATTTGAAGTGTGTAAAATATTTTGTTCGTTTTGTTTTGTTTTGCAATTATGTTTTCTACGAATGTTTTTTGAGTACATGGTGTGTTATTTGTATTGGTAGCTGCTTTAATGTGTATGGGTATACTTTTGATCAATGTGTAGTACAACAGGAAATTACTTTTAGGTATTCCGAATATGTAGCACAAATTATCAAAAGAATAGAAGTCGTTTATTCTGTAGTCGTACAATTGATCTACATATTTTATGTTTCGTTC